>JAOBBB020054491.1:0-14444 GCA_025331005.2 Zoanthus gigantus
ATGCAAATAGTGTTCCTTCTCTGGTACAGAGTGTCCATGTTTAACTGTTCCAAAGCTTCTTCATATGGGGTGCCTTGTAACACAATGGAAAGTGCTCGCTTCTGAACTTGTTCCAAATCCTTGTTCAAATACTCAGGTAGAGCATGGTGGAAAACAGGCGCACAATATTCCAGGATTGGTCTAATGCAAGTGCAATAGAAATTGATAATGTCAGAAGCAGGGACTTTTGCACGTCTCAGAAGAACCAGGAAATAAAGACGTTTGTTTGCTTTCTTTATAATGTTGGCCACATGCTCATTCCATTGAAGCGAATTCGAGATCGTGACCCCTAAAATCTTTGCATGATCAACAACATTGAGTTCCTTGTTGTTAATTACGATGGGAACAAACTGACTCTTGGTCTTTTTGAAGTCTATACGTACTTCCTTGCATTTATCAGCGTTTAGTTCAAGCTTGTTATGAGAAGACCAATCACCAACTTCGGTAACAGATTCTTGAGCGTGGCTTACGGCTCCCTTTGGAACGATCTCAGCCAATGTAGTATCGTCCACGAATTTCCATTTATACGCCATTTATATATGTTTGTAAATAATGTGCTCAAGGACTTTACAGCAAATGGATGTGAGCGAAATTGGTCAATAGTTTGCAGCAGAAAGATGATCACCTTTCTTAAATACTGGGACTACGTTGGCCGATCGCCAATCTTTGGGAATTACCCCTTGTTGCAAAGATGCCATGTATATAATTTGGAGTAATGGTGCAATCTCGGTCGCTGTTTCTTTCAGGATTCTTATAGGTAGTTGGTCGAGACCATTTGCTTTCTTGGTGTTAAGGCTGGTCAATAGATTTTGGACACCCACGACAGATATGTTCAGGTCCTCCAGCCTCTCCACTGGATGTTGAGTGGCATCTGGCATAGGGTTACTGGTATCCTCCTCGGTAAAGACAGTTTCATACAGTTTGCTAAGTAGTTCAGCCTTCATTTTGCTATCAGTAATTTCTTTCTTGCCGTCTTTTAACACTGGTATGTCTATTTCAGTGATCTGACAAGTAAGTTAATGGTTGAAACCACTTAATCATGTCAACAATAACTTGGAAAACTTGCTTATTAATTACTGTGTAGCTTTTGATTGCATTGGCTGTTAGGTTTTTGTACGAAAACATCGTAATTCTAATAGTTTTAATTTCTCTTTCAAAATTTTTATTTGTTCATCTTTGTCCTGGTCTAAAGCAAAGTCAGATGTGGAGCAAGTGTCATCAGCTGTATCATGCTACAACAAATATATTGTCATCTACAGCCACTCTTTTTGGACTTGACTGCAGTGAGGAAGGATTTACTGCCTTTTTCTTTGGAAGGGAACGTTTAACAATGTTTTTGTCAACTTCTTGGGCTCTCGGATTCTTATTTGGCACTGCACCTTTTGCTTTTTTTTAACATACTGGGGGTATCCGTATTTGAACTGGAAAAATGATCTTCTGTGAAATGTCTGGAGCAAGCATACGATGAAGAAGTCAGAGTAAAACTCTCTCGATGTATTCTATATTTCCATGATCTCGAAAGATTTGGGTTTTTGGAAAACTGAAAAAAGGACAATTCTTGATCTTTTTCATGGAATGAGTAACAACCATACACACAACAATACTTAGGCATTATTTGAAAATAAAATTATGAACAAGATGGTAAGAGCAAATTAGTGAGATTTTTCAAACCTTGTGCAAAGAACAAAAAGAAACAACTCTATTCTCTATTATAAATTGCAGAGAAATGTAAAATGAAAGTACAACAAGTTTGTTTGAAACCGTTGCTATGTCGTCGCTAAGGGCTTTCATGAGTAACCAATCAAACTCATTTCTGGTTTAAAGGGTTATTTTGAACCTTCCTAATATTGTTGTTGGTGTTTCATTTTTATAAAAAACCTGAAAATCCTATTGTTTAGGACTTAGATCTTGAGATTTTTTGAGTACATCTTTGGCACTCAAGGTTTGAGGATATCCAAACTGTTAACGAATGGGGCAACCTATTAGTAGGGTATTTATAGTGTAATAGCTTTGTATTACATTAATTTGATATTATTAAAATAACAGGTTATTCTCTACTTCTGTAGTTTAATAATATTCAGAACTTATCATAAATTAAAATGCCTGCAGTAGAGTAGACCACACAGTGTATAAACCAGTTTTCAAGGGCAAAATCTCTGATTATATGAATGACCTGTCTGTAATGACAGCAGTTAGTTAGTAATGATGTTAAAATGATAATAATATATATTAAGAACCAATTGGTGGTTTATCAGTTTGAATTGCAGTATTTATTAATACTTTGAGAATAGTTATTGCTACAAACTGTAATGATAATAAAAAGAATCAAAGTACTGGTAGCCAGAGTTGCAACAAATTAGGTAAAAATGATGTGTTCTAAATGTTTGAATTTAAAAACATTAGTTTAAATATATCTTTTAGTAGCATTGGAAATTAATTTTTTAAAAAATATCAATTTTAGAGAACTTGTTGAGTTGTTACTGGAAACAATGCATCAAACAGGTTTGTTACTTAAAACTTTTAAAGAGTGGTTTTTAAGTCAACAATTTGGTTTATGGGTTCCCTCTTTGTTTACATCATTCCCTGCTTTATATCCCAGACAGAAAGCTATGCTATAGACTTCACAGTTGGTGACAACATGATGCTTTAACACTCCAGGAGGATTTTGAGAATTCTGGACCACCCCATTGCTCATTAAATCTAAATTTATTGTTCAAATATATCACATCACAGTCTTCTGAATGTATATTATATTAAAATTGGTAACGTAGCAAAATGCAATGGCTCCAATAAACTGTAAAAGAGCAGAAACTAATTTTTGATTCTAATATAGTACTTAGATTCTAATCACATTGATAAAACTTTTTCACCTATTTAATGTTAATACAACGTTTACATTTGCTCTTCCAGTACTGCACTTGATAATTTATCCTGCATTATACTACAGTTATCTGTAAAGCAGAAATTCAAAGACAAAGTTGACATTATCTAAACTTTCTTATAGTTCAAGAACTTAATCGTCTTGGCTTTTTCCTGCCAAAATGTACTACCTGCAAAGACTCATGCGAAATGTTGATATTTTGGTTCTGAAACTAATTGAATATTTCTGTACATTTATATATTTAAAATAAACATTTTTGAATGGAAAAAAGGTGTTTTTCGACTGAAATAAATATGTTTGTATTGAAATAAAATAAATATATTTTTTGTATTAGATCATTTGTCTTGCACGTATGGGCCAACATACAATATTATAAGAGTGTTTGTTGTTTTTATTCACAGAGAATGTCTTTGAAATTTCAACAAGTGGCTCCAGATTGTGTTCATTTACACTTCTCACAGCATTCAAATCCAAAATTTATTATTATAAGTTATTAAAATGTTTCAAGAACAAAGTTAAAGACAGTTTTATTTGTTTATTCGTAAACCATCTTTTCCTTACTCCTTCAGGTTCAGATTTTACCAACTTGTTTCGTTCCTTGAACAGAATCACAATCCCAGGAAACCCAGCTCAGGTCGAGGAATGGTAAGCGTTTATTGTGTCAGGTATTTTGCTTTGTGTTAGTATAACATTTATTTAGTCAAATAGCAGTAGTGGATGATATTAGTGAGTACAGACTTAATAATTTTGAAACTAAACCTTAGGTAGAGTGTTGTGCCAGTAGATTGCATAGTAGAGTTAAACTAAAGGTTCTAGAGAAACTTTTAAAACATGCTTTCAACCATTTTGGCTTAACAGTCTAATACTTTATTATAGTTCACTTTTATCAAACACATTTCTATTCATGTTTATTATGTAAAAATTATGTGATCTATTTTTATTTTGGGCTCTGTCTGCATTACAATTCCAGGAGGAGTGACAGTTCTGTTATGGACATTATAATACAACAGTGTCAGACAGTAGACGACCTCAAGAAAGCCACCAAACCACAAATGGATATTAGGTATTGTTAATCAAAATTCTCAATGGGATGATACATGGATACTGTGTGCAAGTAGAACTAAAGTTCAGACAAAAACTAGCATCCTCCATACACAAGTCGTTCAAGATTCCTGCCAAAGGTCCCAGATTTCTCTCTGCTTTTCTCAGTTCAGCTTTGAATTTTCGAACGAACATGCATTTAATAGCAAACAATTAAACCAATTCCCTAAACAAATCAAAGAATCGAACTAAAGATTGCTTTTATTGCTTAAACAGCAAAGTGCAAGGTAAAGTCTTATACATTAAGGATCGAAGACACTTTTTTACAAACTTTTTTAACTGCGCAAAGCAGGCTGGAGGATTCAAAACAATAACCATTGTTTCTCAAAATTTTATGGAAATGAGAAAGTCATAGCTATAACTCACTGCTACTCCTATGGAGTATCTGTGAGTCAAAAACTGGATCATTGGATAATGCAATCCAAGACTTATTGGCTTAGACATCATGATCTTTAACAATTAGACCTTGAGGACGAATGGACTACGAGTCAATACCGAATGGGCTATTCAAACACGTAGTCCATGTGGCCGAAATCTCCAAGTGTTTTAGTATAAACCTACTAATCGGTCAAAAAAGGATGTACAACTTAAATTTTCGATGAAATCCTATGATATTATAGCAAAACGTGGTTCATTACTATTTTGATCTGCCATCTTTTCTCTACTAGTAGGCTATCACAAATTAAACCTCTAGTAGAGTAGCCACTCAAATCAACAGATCATGTTTACAGTTTTAAAAGAGTTTCGCTTTTCCTTATAAAAACTTAACAAGATTGTCCAAGATTTACAGAATAGCCTGAAAGCCAAGACCATATAGTAAGCCATTAAACTGCTTAAAATCTGTAAACACGAAATGACGATTTTCATCCAAAATTAATGATAGTTTTGAAACAACTCAGTTGTAAAATTAACTTGCAAAAACCTCTAAAATCTAATCTAAGGATTCGATTTATGTTAACTTTGAAGTAGTTTTTGAACAAGTTTCTTTCGTAACGAACTTTTCAAAAATGTCAAATCACGCACGTCTTTGACTTTAATTTGCAGGAAGAGAATGACCACGAAGTTAACTTTGTACTATTCAAAACACTTAGTATTCAAAGATTTTGAACCAGTATCTTAGAAAGGAAAGACAGGGCCCTTTAAATAACTCTCTAAATACTTAAAAGAATGATGAAATTGCCAGCATTTTATTTTTGTACTGCCATTGTATATATTTACAGTATATGGCCACCTGCAAGGATAGTGGAAATGGCGAACTTCCTGCAATCCTTTCCTGCACGATAAAAGTTTAAGAAATTAGGAAAAAACATTTTAAAACAATAGTTTATGTAAAAAATATAGATTTATACAGTAGGGGCAAAACGGCTTGGACATGGTGCGAAACGACCTAAGATTTGGGGCACAAGGACCTGGAGTGAAACAACCCTGGGGGGGAAATGACTGGCAACCATCGATAATGGATGGCTGATAGCATGGGAAAGTGTTCAGTGCTCAGCACAACATAAAAATTTCATACTGCAATTAATCTAACATTGTATGACATAATAAATCATAGACAGTTTGTTATCTTTTTGTTAAGGGAGTAAATCACAGTGTGTTTTGATTGTTCTCAAACGAGCACATAATAGTGTTTAATTGCCTGCTGATATAAAACAAGTCTATTGTTACTCTTGTTCTTTGATATCTTGGCATGAGGCAAGAACTTTAATTGCTGCAAATGTTTCACCCATTCAGAGTTGGAAGTTGAGTAAAAACTTAAGTACTTTTTATTCTTAACACCAAAAAGCCACAGAAACAGTCAAACCCATTGATCAGCAAGCCAGTTAGTTTACTGAAAAAGCCTAGGTTCACTTTAATCTCAGTTATAGTGAACATACAAACTTACATTATACCGTCGGAGGTCATGTGTTTTGAACGGCAAATGTAACACTTGACTTTACAGATTTATACTTCTTTAGCTTATTTTTTATCTTTTGGCTTATGTAATGATAAAGGTTGCTTTGATTGAAATATTGCACAGCATGCACCACTGTTGAATTGTTATCTTGTGTTAATTTGGCACCATATTGCCATGTGTTTTGAAAAGTTGTGGATATAGAAAAGATTAACTAAGTTTTAGGTTTCATAATCTTCCAATCATGAACATTCTTTCACACCCTATTGTACAAAAAATATAATTATGAACTTTTGAAATTTATTTGCTTATCAGTGGTTTTATTTTCTTGTCATCATGCAGGCAATATCAGATGCTACTTATACTGTTACAGTCCAATCCTGATCTTGCTGCTCAATTAGATATTGGTGTGGCAGCCTTACAACAGGAGATGGCTAAGAGGGAAATAGCCAATTCTCTAAAGGTGTTCCATATTTCATCTACAAAATGAATTTATTTCTTCTTTTTAAATGTCTTTTAGCAGTACTGTCAAACCCCTAATAACAGACATCCAGATAAGAAGACATCTCCATAAAACAGGTCTACATCTATTTTGCATCTCCTAAATCCAAAAGGTGATGTTTAGAATGGAATTTCATAAATGTTTATTTACTAAAAAAAATTCTGGGAAAATTTGAATTATTGTTAAACAATTATCCTAGTTACCAGAATATAGTTGTGGAACTTAACCTTCAACTTAACTTTTGCAAGTGAAATCTGAACAGACATACTAAAAGAATTAATATGAGCTTACTGAAAGTAAATTGCAAAACAGTTAATATTCATTAGCAGGATACCTTAACTGTGTGCAATTCTACAATTGCTTTTGCCTCTATTAAATCCCGTACCAACTGAAGAACATTCAGGCAGAACCACCCACCAACTCTTCAAGTTATTGCAACTGTTGCAAGCAAATCTTTTTTTGCCATGTACAGTATAATAATTATTGTTTATAGGATCTTACACCTGATGCTAAGCTGGCAAAGGACAAAGAATTGTGGAGTGCATGGCTTACTAAATACAGGTACTACATGATAAGGAATTGATTGTACCTAGTTTGATGTTTAGGAATTATATGTGTGTATGGTCTGCAAAGTGGCAGAACAGGTGCAGAGAAAGAGAGTTTTTATGATGATTTGAGGAGTAAGTGGGATCTTCACAGCGTGGGTGAGCTAGTATTGGGTATGGGTGATTTTAATGGACATGTTAGTAAACAGTTTGAGGATTATGAGGGTGTCCATGGAGGAAATGGAATTGGAGAGAGAAATTTGGAAGGAACGATGTTAGAATTTTGTGACGAAAAGGAGTTGTGTGTGGCAAACACATGGTTCACAAAAGGGGAGAGAAGAGGAAAGTGACGTACAGCATAAGGGGAAATGGGTCGGAGATTGACTTTGTACTGGTGGAAAAGGGAAATAGATAGTATCTGAGGGATTTGAAGGTCATCCCAGGTGAGCTTCAGCACAGGCTGGTTGTCACAGATCTGGTTAAGAAGAAGGTGGTGAAAAAAGAAGCGTTTGAAAGAAGGAAGGTTTGGAAGCTGAAGGAAGACAATACAAGGGCAAGATTTGAAGGAAGAATAGGAGAACTGGTAAGCACTGATGCACAGGACTTATGGAAATGTTTTAAGGAAGGGGTGTTAAAGGCATTTGATGAAGTATGTGGGAAGACGAAGGGGAGGAGATATCAAGATGAAACGGTTGAGCTAAAATACTTGCAGGCCGTCAACCATTATATTTTAGGTAACTGCAGTAACAAGTTACAAAATTAATGTAGTTTCTAAGCTGCTTTTTTACAACCCTGACGTGAAGTAACTTTGAAAAATGTCTCATTAAGTTTGAATTAATGGAGAAATGTTATTTCACAGCATAGAAGTGTATCCCTCAAAAAATAACATACATCTTAAGTCGTTACTGTAATTATTTTACTGATAGTGAAGATGAACTGAAACTGAACCAGTATTGGACAACTTTCTCTGTGACTGACTACACAAACAGGTTTTGGTGATAAATACGAATAAAATTTCCATAATGCTGTTTTCTTTGTAAGATCAAGACTTTTACAAGAGGTGCTTGGACAGGACCAGTTTGTTATTGATGCAACCAATGAGGAACGCTTAAAAGTCATGAAAACCAATAACCCTAGGTAGGTGCAGTATAAAATTATATCATATGTGTTTTTTGTGTTGTACTGATCACACTCAAAAAAATTTGTAGAATTTACAAACATTTGAAAACAAATGAGAAATAAGAAATAAATAAGAATTAAAATACCTATTGACAACTCCCCTAAAGGGGCTTTTCAGTGTCGTTAAAATCCCCTTCTCTCTAGTCCCAATTAAGAATACGAACTGGTAGGAGGCAAACCAGTTGCCTGTTTACAAAGCGTGGTGAATTTGTCCCTGGCATCACCGATGACAAATTCATTCACTAGTCCGAGTCAGGGATTTGAACCAGGGTCTTCCGCATTCAAATCACCAACTCTGACCACTGAGCCACGCTGCCTCCAAAAAATGAATTTTATTTGAGAAGAAAAATGTATTGTCAATTAATTTTAAGAAACAGATCTCTGGTACACATAACACAGGATTTGTAATGTTAGTTCACTTGCTGGATAATACTAAACAAAATAAGTCAATCCAGCTTGTAAAAACACATAAAAATAATTTTAAAGTAAATAGGCTTGCAGTGTGCATGCTTGTGGCTACTAACAAACTGATTTGTGCTCTCCAGGGAAATATTAAGGATGGTTTCACTTTGTTGATGGTCATCTTTCAAAATTTCCATCAAATTAGGAGGAGTTTTTGTGGGTTTTGGCTGGGATAATCCTAGCATAACACCAACATAAAAAAAATTATACAGAAACAAGATGCTTCACACAGCATATACTGGGTTGCCTGTGTTCCTGACTGAAGCAAAAATGAATTTCTTTGACACAACGGAGAACCTGCATGGAAACTTACCAAAAGCAAGCACATTTTATTTTATTTGGTTTTATAAGTTTTCAAAATTGAAGATCCCTACTTGAATACAAGTAAAGAAAGTGCCATATTTATAATAAGAAACTATGTCTAACATAAAATGCAATTGTTTTTATCAGCCAAGATAGAAGCTTTTCCTGTACCTTTCTGAGAAAATTTAAAGTTTTGCGGGTCTTTAATTTCTCCATAACTTGGGATTAATAGGTTTTTAAGTTAGAAGCTTTGACTTTGCGAGAATTGGGAATTTCGGTTTTGAAGTTGACATCACCATAACAACTGAATTGAAGGGAGACCTCGAGTTATTTTTAAAAATCAAAACACCATTAAGTTTGAAACTCGCTTTGGCCACTGACCAAGTGAAAATTTTCAGAACCCGCCATCACGGAATCTTTGCCTTATGGAGTTTTCAAATTAGACTGCTGCAGTATTTGTAACCAAGTCTTTACTTTTGGAGCTCAGCAAACGTGGATTATACTTTAATAGATGACAAAGATAAATGCTGTTTTGTGTCTGTAACCAGCACATTACCAGCTTATGGAACAAAGTAGTTTGCAAAATAAAGGTGAATTTCAAAATATGGTTGTTTTTCGTTTCATCCTTTTGTTAGATTGCTATCTTGTACGCTAATAACGCTTGAGTTGATGATTTTATGTTGATCATTTGCTAGACTGTCAGGAAAACATTTTAGTTTGTCAAGAATTATAAAATATATGCTGAACAACTGCTAGAGGACTGAATATTGCTACTGTGAAATTTGTTTATTTAATCCGGGCACAAAACAAAACCATTTATTTACGAATGTAGAGTGCTTGTTTCTCCCATGAAATTTGGTTTATTTTTTGTTTGAAAGTAAATACACAGCTTCATTGATAATTTTTTTTTACAATTCGTCTGATGCACGTGGCAGGAAACTAGCAAGGCAAAAAGTTTGACTCACATTTAGATGTCAATAATTGATAACTCAGTATACTTTTAATTTGTACTCTGGACAAGAATTATGGACATAAATAACTTAGTTTGAAGACAATTTATTCATCTTGTTTTCTGTGTCAACCGCAGAATTGACAAAATTGATATCAACTAAAAACTTGTAACATTACACCGCTTAACCTTCGGCTCGACTTTCAAAATCAACACATGTGAAAAACTGAAATTCCCAATTCTCGCAAACAAAGTCAAAGGTTCTAACTTAAAAACCTATTAATCCCAAGTTATGGAGAAATTAAAGCCGCGAAAATCTTTAAATTTTCTCACTCAAAGGTAGAACAAAAGCGTCTATCTTAGCTGATAAATACAATTGCATTTTATGTCAGACGTAGTTCTTTATTTAAAATACGGCACTTTCTTTATTTGTATTCAAGTAGAAATCTTTAATTTGAAAACTTATAAAACCGAATAAAATAAAATTCGCTTGGTGAGTTTCGACCCGTGAAAGTTCGCCGTTGTGTCAAAGAAATTCATTTTTGCTTCAGCCAGGAACACATGCAACCCAGTATACCCTGTGTGAAGCGTCTTGTTAAAGTTTGCCTTATGTTTTAAGATTCACCTTAAATGATTTAAGATTTATCTATAGATGTGTTAAGATTTACTTTAATTTATGGTTTTAAGATTCACCTTAAATGTTTTATGTTTTAATGATTTACCTTACTTTATGTGCTAAGATTTACCTGAAGTTTTAAGATTCACTTTGAGTTTTTAAGATTTAAAACAGCCACAAACCTTATGACCTTGGAACCTTACTCCATCCACTGCCTTTGTGATTGAGTTGAGCAGACCCTTCTTTACCTTTGCTCTGGTTGCAGGCTATAATCAAGAAATTGTTGACAAAACATTTTTGAGTTTTCTTGCTTCGAAGTTCAATCGAAGACAAAATTAAACTCCTTACTGGAGCAAAACAATGCTCCTCACAATGAAGTTTTTTTATGTACGTCTGGAAAACAGTTTTGTAGCATATACAATAGTTTACAAATAGCTATTTAACTTTTTTCTATTAATGGTCAGACATAGGTTGGAAAATTGCATCTGTACAAAGACTTTATAATATTAGTAGAAATCTACTCACTATGTATCTCAAATACTGCAATCTGATTGGTTACCGTACTCACTATCTATCAGGTCATAGATAGCGTCTGCGGGATGAAAACAAGTAATTCAATATGGCGTCCTTTTCCCGCTTTTCAGAAGGCGTTTCGGAAGAGGAATCAAACGCTCTTATTCAAAGAGCAATTCCAAAGAAAACTAAAATAGCAAGAAAATGTGGTCTAAAAAATCTTAAAGGGTAAATTAAAAAAAGAATTTGAAGTATCAATTTGACAGTTTCACTCGACGAATAGTCGCTGGTGTATCATCAGCATTGGTTGTTTGAATAAATTCAAGAATTGTTTCTCAAAAAAAGTATTGTTGTTCTTTTGTTTCTTCTTCAAAGATTTATACTGAAACAATTAGAATACTCGCTCTCAATTTCTATCGCCTGATAGAATTATGAGGGCAAAGCCCGAGTCATTCCAATGATTGGTGATAGAAAATGAGACTGAGTGTTCTAATTGTTAAATATATTGTATGATATTTATTTTTAAAACTGAATCTCACTTCAAATACAAGCCGCCATTTCATTCTTCATAAACTATTGTTTCCCAAATCCTCCCCCCGCCCCCATACATCTAGCACCAACTTTAACTCTTCCCAAAAATCTGTCAAACTTTATGTACCAGCCTAACCTCCACAACGCTCCCTCCCATGTGCATCTGGTATCACCTTATTTTTCCCCAAACTAATGTAATTCATTACTCTTACGTCTTCCCTTTAATAACACCCTTCCCCAACACATCCATACAATGGATGTGAAATCCAAGGACTTTTCCATGGCTTTCCGGGGCCTTTCCAAGTAAATCCAACTTTTCTATCACTAAAGCTTTAATGCTTTACATAAACTATGTTTTTCAAATATCAGTTTCAAAACTAAAACACAATCTGTATCAACATGCTTTAAAATTCAACTTTACTGAACTGGTTGGTTGAATTCTAACAATGACAAATGACCAATGACAAATCATTTCTGGACAAAAATCAGGTCTTGTAAAGTTGCAGTTTTTGTTTTACAGCACTGTCATATCAAAAATGTTTTAACAAATAGCTTATTTTTAAAAAGACTCTTTTTGCCCATTCCAGGATTTTCAAAGACCACAAACAAAATTACAAGACTTTCCAGGAACTGGAATTTTTTTGATTTCATGACTTTCCAGGATTTTCAAGGACCGTGGAAGCTCTGCTTGCCTCTTATTTTTCCCTTAGCGACACACCCACTGAACTACCAATTCCTTTCCACTGATACTGTACATCCCTGTTTAGAGAAACAATACCTTTTCTTCCGTAAGAAACTTCTTGATATCTTCATCCTTTTTGAAAGCAGGATGAGTAATGACTAACTGCAGAAACCTGAAAAGAAGAAGCGAAAACAAAATTAATACAAATTTTAAAACAATTCAACCATTCTAAAACCCTCTGCATACTCTTTCATTTGTATGTTTTGAAGTATCTACTACCACCATTAGAATGATGCCATGTACTGGCATGGACTAGTGTATATTCACGTTTCTACTTAATGTATTCTGTTTTCAGTAACGGTTACTGAAAACAGAATACATTAAGTATATTCTAAGTGTCTATTCGTTATGTAATTTTAATACCTCTTAAATCCATTTGTGCCACATGTTCTTATAATTTTATTGCAAACTTGCAGCTTGAAAATAACTAGCCAGGCTTCCTGCAGGTTCTAACTCAGAAAATTTAAGACCCTGGTAAGACTTTTTAAGACACAAACTTTTAAAATCTAAGACTTATTCTCCACCACATGTCACTTACAAGATCAAGTAAAATATTAGATTGTCCACAGTTCAAAAGGATTGCGGACTTTGAAGTAACTGCTTGTATGCTTTTAAGTGTGTTTTTCCATGTACCTCTCAAGGCAACTGAAGAAATACTTTTGACTTGAAAACAAACTTAAAACATTTTAATTAAGACCTACACAAGACCTTTGCAAGGCCATAAAAACCAATAATCAATAATAAGACTTTTAAGACTTCTTAAGGATCTACAAGCTCCCTGCTAGCCCAAATGAACACACACCATCATTCTGGCAATGGCAGAATACTGTTTGCTGCCATTTTTCAGTCTCAACAATAACTATCTAAACATAATTACAAGTTACAGGTAAACATTTGAAGTTCTTTATAGCAATTACCTTTAGTTAGTAATTCTAAGTTACATCTCTACTCAATCACGTAAGCACTCATTAATATTTTAAATGTTTTAATAGGTATCTGATTAAATAAATTATTATGTTTATGAACAGAGAAAATGTATTCTTTAATATAAAGTAAGAAGCTACTGAATATATCCATACAAAATACTAACTAATAAATACAAATAAATAATTAAATAAATATACTTTCCACAATAACATAGCAAAGTAGAAGGTATACCTTATTTGAGAGAGATAAATATAAGATCATATACAATAATTGAGAATCAGAGTCTAAAAAAATTTGTAGCACTTACTTTTCCAAATTCCGGCAATCTTTTACAAATTCATCCCCAACCATACTCTTTGTTGTTCCTTCATTAGTGTAGAAAATTAAATAAATAAATAAATAAACAAATAAATAAATAAATAAATAAATATTTTGGTGTAGAGGAAAATTAAGGGGGAAGCAGAAAGAAGTGAGACATTTTAAGAAACAAGTATAGCAGTTGGTAAAATGAATATTTTTTTATAGTAATTGACTGTAAAGCGAAAAAAAGAAATAGAAAATATTTTGAATGGATCAGCTAGTAGGTACAGTACTGCTACTTGTACAATGCATGGATTAAACGACTCTTTCTTTATAACTTGTACTTATCTCCACTAAAAATCCAAGAAAATTTTATTTTTGAAAGTTGAACAGTTTGTCTGATGCTGGGCTAACACTCAATGTGCAGCCAGGCTATGTTACCCTCGCACTTCAGCTCCAACTTCCCACTTGAAAAATTAACAACTGGGATTTTTCCCATAATCCAAGCAAGGGTGAACTTAAATTTGAATAACCTGACCAATGTGGGGGAATTCTTCATATTTATTTAATTTGTAGGATGGTTAGACACTTCTATACCCCATCCTCTCTTAAATTTGAATTTCCTGACCAATGTTGGGGAATTCTCATTGTACAATAGTAAGGTTAGACAGTAAGTTATAATCCTATCGTCTTTTAAATTTGAATTTCCTGACCAATGTTGGGGAATTCTCATTGTACAATAGTAAGGTTAGACAGTTATAGTCCTATCTTCTTTTAAATTTGAATTTCCTGACCAATGTTGGGGAATTCTCATTGTACAATAGTAAGGTTAGACAGTTATACTCCTATCTTCTTTTAAATTTGAATTTCCTAACCAATGTTAGGGAATTCTCATTGTACAATAGTAAGGTTAGACAGTTATAGTCCTATCTTCTTTTAAATTTGAATTTCCTGACCAAT
>JAOBBB020054587.1:0-14431 GCA_025331005.2 Zoanthus gigantus
TTTATGTTTTAGTTTGACGGGTTTTGTAAGAATTTGGAAGCGATAAAGCGATAGAATTACAGAGTCTAGTTTTGTCGGTGTGTGGACTCCCTGAGATCGGCCAGAGCCGCCAAGTTTGTAGCTTCCAAGAGTTTTCGTAAGATCTGTGCCCTTTACTAGAATAGTATCACTGCTAGACAGTAGTTACACTGCTTATAAAGAAATGTGTAAAAATTTAGTTAGGGAAGTTTGCAAACATCATTTGCCACATATTTAAGACTTTAAGGGCTAAGACTTAGTGCCTCTTGTAAATTTGTTAGAGTTGCACAAACGATAATAGTGTCATCAATAAGTGGAAGGAGGCTGATTGGTAGTTCGCTTTTTACCATGTAAAAGTCCTTGATCCTATTAATAGCCTGCTCCACATAAATTCTGACATTTGCAATTTTTGAAGTTCCCCTTACATCTTTAGTGGTCATTTGCACTTAGTGTGCTGGGAGGGGGGAATGGTGAGGGTATATTGGTGAAAAGCAAGCATATCTGAAATTTTAAATCCTCTGTCAGCCATAACTTCATCTTGCGGCTGGAGCAAATTTAAATATCCACAGTCCTGAACAATGAAAATATCACTTGCTCTACCTCCATAAACATCAGAAATATATGAAATTGCTTCATTTGGAGTTATTCCAACCAAAAACTTTACGGTGTAGTGTTGCTTGTAATTTGACCAACACATTGCAGCAACTTCAAGATCTGACGGGGTTTCAATAAAAATTTCTGTGCAGTCAATAATATTGCGGAGCATTTCAGGCAGATTAATATGCATAACATGCCTGTCTGGCCATAATACCAGCCAAGTTAGCTCCTTTGACATTAATTTCAACCATGTGGTAAATATATTACTAATTGTTGCACCACAAACTTTAAAGCGAAATGCTAGGTCCTCAAGATGAAAACCCTCTCGAAGTTTCATAAGACAAAGACTCAAAGCTCTTGTGTATTTTTCGATTTTTGGTCTTGACATATCCCTTGCTCTTTTTTCCCCTTTCCAATAATGCATGACAACAGCTTTTGGTTTCAAATGTTCAAGAACCAATTCGAATGCAGCAGAAAACTGCATTCCCGTGTAATACCGAACATCACGTTCTCTTGTCATCTGCAAAAAGGTCAAATTTCCAGCACTGATAGGATCTATGATGTTACAGTTTATGCCTACATCACGATGAGAAGGTACGCTTATCTTTGTCGTTTCTTCGAATTCGGTTTCTTGACGTATCGGCAATTTACTTTTTCTTGGTGAACATTTCTTCTGCGCGCTGACTGTTAAATATAACGTTGGAACGGGTGATGCAAAAGAGGGTTTTCCAAATTCGAAATGATTTGAACAAACAGTTTTGTGGTCGCTGACATGAAAATCGTGCAATCCTTTGGAAATATTTTGAACCAATAGCGCTCTCTTTCAAGATTTCTTGGAAAATGATGCCATTTAAGGTCTCTTCTACATGCCCTCTCTTAATCTGTTTCTCAGGATACCTGGAAACGTTGTCGCACCCACCAACACAGCAACGATACTTTGGCATTCGTGGATACGCTGCGAGAATTTCGAGTGACTCGTATGATTCCTGTCTTGATTTTTTCTTTGTTTACACTCAACTCTGACCGTTTTCTTAACTTTATAAAATTTAAATGACCTATACAGATCGTAAAATTTATTCCAAAATTTTTCTGCAGACCGACTAGAAACTAAAACGACGCCAAATGCAAATCAGTTATTGTACAGAGTCCATCAACCATGTCGGCCATTTTTTTTTTCTTTGTCCTGATTACCCATCATGCACTTTTAATGGTAAAGGGGTCTATAGTACTTTCAGACTTGTGGCCGTAAACGCGTATAATATGTGGAACTTCGAAGTTACGTTACACTCATCTAGCAATGAAACAGCTGTTGCCCTAATGCAATGATTAGCATAGTGCTGTGAAAGATGCTGTTCCTTAGAATTTGTACTCATTATGACACCAAAGAGTATTTTTGCAGCAAGGCACGTTGCAATACCACACTGTTCACAGGCAACCCAAAGATCTTATTGTGAATATGATGAGTACGTCATGTAGACTGCATTGTTACTTTGTGGTTTATATAATAAAGACTTAGTATGGAGGGTTTAATAATCGTGTGGAAATTACACTAACTCATTGATTTAAGGGTAATAAAGTTCTTTCACCTCATTCTTGCCTTTTATTTATTATTTCTCAAAGTTTTTATCCATTTCTTTTGATCCTTAGAGTTGCATTTTGGAAGCAAAGTCTTACCTTCTATAAAGAAGTCCAACAACTAAATTTTTGCAAAGTTTTCTTTTGTTATTGCTTCTTTGTGGTCTACTTTGCCGAAGCCGTGTCTATCAAGATCAGCGACTGCCGCCTCGAAAACTTTGTTAATTGCAAGTTCAACATCAGCAACAATATTGAATTCTCTTGCTCCCATAAAACATCTCTGCAGCTCAAACCTTAGCCTTGAGATGCATATTTTTTGTAACGCTCTCCATTTTTCCTCCTGGCCTTAGCGTAGAACGAGATTAGAATTTCATTGAGTTCTTGTTCTGTAGCTCTTTCGAAGTCAAATTCTCCCTCGGTTTCATTCAGAAAAGATATGTAAAGCTGATACAGCAGTTTTTGTGGTGTCTTGAGTCTGTTTGGAGTTATTTTGTACAAGGAGTTCTCCAATTTCATATTATTTAAGATGAGTAAAACGTTTCTTTGGGGGCTCCATTTTGTGTTTGAATGAAAACAGTAAAAATTGCAAAAACGAACTTTTGGTACGCGCCCACCAATTTTCCTGCAGAATTTTCCCGCTTTGAAATGTGACAGCGCGACAGCAGTGTTCACCGGTCGGTCAACAAGCTTCGAGATGTTGACCAGGCGAGGAACATTTGATTTGAACTCATCCACGTGAAGTCGATTTAGCCAACGAGAGGGCGTATTCGAGTAGAAAACGCACTAGCTATTTGTACAAGTCATTTATTATTTATTAATAAAGTTTTAATAAAACATTTCGTTTTTATAATAGTAATTCAGAATTAGAATTAATCTAAGGTACCAGTTGTTCAAATAGATTGGAAAACCAAATCTTTTGAATTGAAATGAAATGAAATGTGCAATATGTAACTCGTGATTCTATTTTAGTCCATATTAAATACTTGTACAATAAAAAGTCATGCTCTTGGGGTACAAAACGAGGAATAGCCGCAGTTGTTAAAACAATTTGTGGCTAACAAGACCCCGCTCGGTTTCTGTTTCAAGGACGTAGGAGAGCCGTAATGGTGTCTTAGAACAAATAATAAAAAATGGATGCAAAAGAAAGACTAAAAGAAAATTATCTGCAATTGAAACACTATAAAACAAACATTGAAACAGTATATACTAAAAGGTTTAAAGATTTTTAAAATCTAGGACAGAGGGCCACTTACGAAATACGTGTTCTAATTGTATCGAATTTACTTTTATTTTAGGCTAGATTCTATTTTAAAGCATTCTTATTTAAGCACAGTGTTTTAGATTATACCATATCTGAAAAAGTAAAAGTGCATTAATAATGCAAAAAAAACCTGTTTTTTAAGGAAACTATGGGGAAATCCAATAATAAAGATCAAAGCTGCCGCATTTCAAGGATTGAACAATTTAAGAACTTTGTAAGTAGATGCATATGCTTAACAATTTCTTACAGCGGACACGAACAAACTATCTAATAGTGTGGTTTTTTACCTACTTTCATTCAGCACTTTTGATTAAAGGAAGCTCTTAGCATCAAAATGGAGCACCTTTGTGCATGTTATTGTAGCAATAAAAATATACTGAATTTTTTACGCACTGCTTTCATTTAAAAAGTCCTCTAGTAAAAAAGCATTAAAGAATTGCGGAGATCATATCGGTCTTACTGGAATACCAGAGAACTTGTATTGAGCGTTTTAAAAAATAATGGAGCTGCAATGGTCATCATCCTTTGAGATCAAACATGGTTTGACATTTGTCGATCTCAACCTGATGGCGAAGGCTGTTGTGTCCTCTTAACTGATTACAAAATACCGACTCCTACCCCATATTTTATATCATCGAGCTTTTAAGTCTGTATTTATAAAGCCTTTGATTACATTATATATTTTTGTTGTTTATTTTTATTCATAAGATTGTCAAAATTTCTCAGGCGTTACTACGAAACAAGTGCTGGAACAATAGAACAGAAATAAAAGAAATTTGCGAAGCTGTGTTGTGCGTATAAATCAGATTTTCATAAAATTGGTATCTATTTTATACATACTGAAATTTTCTTATGAAAATTCATTATGAGAAAATCCAGTTCGCATTTTTTGTTTTAGCCAATCAGAGAGAAGAAACGATTTCCTCAGACGTGAGAAAAGCGTTTCGTCCAATCAGGAAGCCCCTTCAATGCGAATCGTGTTTTCAACAGCTTTGTTTCTCTTGTTCACAAAATAATTTCAGTGTACTCGAGCTTTTTGAAGTTTAATCTCAACTTTTTCAGGAGCTTAGAAGACGTTTTCAACCCGCTAGGATGACTGAAAAATCAAGCAGATTTGTGTCGCTAGATAAACCTCTCTACAAGTTTGTCGATGAAAACACGAAGAGATGTTAGTTTGCTGACCGAGTTCCCGAGAATCAAAATGAAGCAAGAAAAGTCGAAAAAATACCACCAGAAGAGCTAAATGGCTATATCAGTGAGTTTATGGTAGCTATTAGAAGAAAAGATAGCGAAAATTTCGACCCTTCAAGCCTGAGAGGGCTAATTTGCAGCAGCTTTAACCTGCACTTGAAAGCCTTTAAGTATCGTAATAATATTGAAGACAAAGAGTTTGAATCAGTGCGACAAGCCTTGGAAGCTCGAAGCAAAGAACTGAAGAAACACGGCAGAGGAAACAAGCCAAAAGCAGCAGAAGTTATAACCAAGGAAGAATTAAATATTCTATACGAAAAGAACTTACTTGCCGGAAAAAACCACCCATACTCAACTCCACTGTTTAGCTAGAACCTACACGCATGTGCACAAACAGCTTCATCCGGATAACTACAATGCGGGTAACAAGAGCAACCGTGGATAGCTGTTAGTCGTTCGTCCTGTTAGGACTCATCAGATCGGTACGCTTTATTGCTACAAGCAAAGATTTTTTTTCCATCCCAGAGGTCAGTCGGGCGTGCAATAACTGACATGGGGAGGCAGAAGAGGGGACCTAAAGAGACCGCGCGAACGCGGCCCCACTCCACCAAAATCGCCCAGGGGTTGCACCTGGCCTCTCCTGGGAAAAAAAAAAGGGAACAACGCTAGGAGCACAGAGAGTGAAAACGAAAAAAACGAAAGAAGTTGCCCGTTATGAGTGATATGTGTGCAACTGTTGTAAGGCACAAAAACATCCAACAAAACAAAACAAACACTGACATAAACACCGTGAAAACACCAAAAGTCAGCAAGCAAAATGTTTGTCAAAACGAATGATCATTGTATTTATATAATTATACTGACATTATTGCACAGAAAAACAACCACGAGCCAGATAAGGGTGCTCATGGTCACCCCCTCCCCCCTCCCAGGGCATTCGGCAAGGGTGCTCACGGTCTCTCCCCATCCCTATATCCGTAAGACTAGTACCGGGGTCCCATGAACCCAATCTTCTTTCCCCCCCCACGTGAGACTGAGCTCTGGCTCGCGGAGAAAAAAAAACAAAACACATAAACAAAACAAAAAAACATAGAAAAAATTTTTTTTTTTAATTCCATTTTTATTTGACTCAGCTAATTATTGTTTACATTTTAAAACTAAGGCGATCAATTTCAACGGAGGCTAGAAAACCATTGGCACACCAGTGCTTTAGAAAGGAGTTAAAACTCCCACCAGATGCGCGGAAATGACAGCGAATACAAAAACTTAAGTTAACCTTGATAGAGGCAATCACATCCTTCACACAAGAAGCCTGATAACGAAAATGAAAGTCATTTTGAGCCAGCCATATAGACCACTTATAAATTATCAAGATGACAGGGAAGATCATAGGAATACGAGCGAGCTCATCTGCATTCAATCCAAAAAGAATGTGTCTAGGACGAAGACTGGGACAGTCAGGGACTGCAGTAAAAAACAATAAAGAAACCAAACCCAACACACTCTGTGCGAGGGGACAAGAGTAAAATAGGTGTTCAAGAGATTCGGTCGCAGTGCCACAGTAGTAGTTCTTTAAATTACTGTAACCACACCTGACCAAGCAATCAAGGGTGAACACAACATTATGAGCCACTTTCCAGCTGAGGTCAGTAGCCGAACGGAGAAAGCGTGAAAAATAAAACTGCTTCCAGGTGGCCTCCCAATATAAAGGACCATACACCGGTCGCCATTTCTCAATACAATGAGGCTGGTTGAAGGAACACTCCAAAAAGGAATGATAACTAGCCTTCACTGTCATTTCTGAGACATCCTTGGTAGACCGATAGACCGTGTAAGAACGACTTTGTAATTCCCACCGGCCACCAAGAGAAAATTCTGAGAAGAAAGATAAATCAAGACCGACCAAGTTAAAAAGAGCAACAGCACCCACACCAGGTCGCAGACAACGGCGCAACTAATGCTCCAAAAACAACTTGCACTTGGCTTGAGAATCTGACAAAAAACGCTTGATCCAAGTGCCCAGGATAGCAGTCACCCGCAGATGAAAGTCAGGGAAGAACAGACCACCCTTCTCTTTCGGCTGAATACACACAGCACGTGACACTAAAGTGGTCTTCACGCTCCACAAAAAAGCTTGACATATTGAGCGGACCCTCGTCAAAACCAGAAACAAATTGATAGACAAATACCGCGCTCTGAAGCTTAGCGTAAAACGTTTTAACCCAATGGATGAAGGAGGGACCAATTTCAATTTTGTGAAGCGTGGCCCACAAAAAATCCTACTCAACACGGTCAAAAGCCTTCCTCTGATCAAGGAAAAGTATGGCAGCGCGAGAGCTAGACCGGGAGCAATAGTCAACAATATCCCGAAGGAGGGCTGTGTTATCCGAGATCTGCCGCCCGGGAACCCCACACGTTTGGTCAATAGAGACAACAGAAGCAATGACTTTCAGAAGACGTAAAGCAATGGACCTGGACGCAATTTTATAATCCAAATTGAGGAGGGAAATCGGCCTCCAGTTGGAACGATTCGAACGCTCACCCCCCTTATGAAAGAGAGTGATAGGCCCACGACACTGGGAAGGGGACATATGCCCCAGCTCGTAAGTACAATTAAGGACAAAGACCAGGTCTCTGCCAAGAATGTCCCAAAAGGCAAGATGAAATTCCATGGGAAACTCATCTACCCCCGGAGCGCTGCCCCTTACCATTCCCCTTAGAGAGGCGAGACACTCTTTCACGGTTAAAAGACCTTCAGAGGCCTCACGCTTTTCAGCTGACAAGCAATTAGATAAATTATTAATCATTTCCTTGCGATCAGAAGCAAAGGTTTGGGACGAGGTAAACAGATCTGCATAAAAATCACGGAAGGCCTTTAAGGAAGCAACAGAAGTACAGGTAGACCCAGAAGGGGTTTCAACGGAATAAATGAATCAATCAGCAGCACGTTTGAGCTCCAAGCGACAATAATAGGCTAAAGAGGTTTTACCCTCCTCAGCCCACTTCACACGAGCTCTAACGGAGGCTGTTTTGGCCCGCAGGCAATTGAAATCCCTCTGCTGGGCAAGAAGTTCCCGATAACGGGCCAAACGAGACAGATGGCCGAGATCAATGGACTGCTTCAGGGAGAAAATCTCATTGCAAAGATGGAAGCAAGCTGACAATAACGCATGGAAGCAAGCTGACAATAACGCATGGAAGCAAGCTGACAATAACGAACGCAAATAGATTTAATATGGGCTTTCCCCACATCCCACCACGAGAGGAGGGAGAAGAAGGAGGACTTCTGGGCCTGCCAGGAAGCCCAAAACGAAGAGATTTCTCACCTCAAATCAGCGTCTTCTAGGAACTGACAATTCAGTTTCCAATATCCGGGACAAATGCGAGGGAGTCAGGAATCTCAGAAACATATTTATGTTCTTCAATCGAATGTTTGAACTAAAAAAGCTAATGTTCAAATTGAGAAATTGAACTTTTGAATTGAAAAGTTGACAAATTAAAATAGATAATTGTATATTAGAAACGAAACTTTTAATGTTGCGAAGAGTGAATTTTGGCGGTGATGGGACGCCATAGGGGACAGGGGATAATATGGGAAGATGAGACACATGACAACCAGTTAACATGACAGAACATAAGATCAATTCGAGAAGAGATGGTTGAGGACCGGTTAGACCAAGTAAAGGCCTGAACATTAAGATGGACCGTCGGCAAAACATCAACAGTAGAAGAAGAACGCACAAGGCGCTGAAGACCAACAGTCGAATTATAATGTTCAGATGGATTGCCACCATAATGATCACGTGAGATATCCGGTACAGAGTTGAAATCACCCCCGATAACATTTGCCGACAGAGGGTCAAATAGAGGGAGAATAGCTTTAAGGAAATCATTCCGTTCAGGATTCATATTAAGGGCATAAACTGATGATGTACGAAAACAAACGCTACGGAAACGAAGTTTAACACAAACAAAACGAGCCTCATTGTCCCCCCACGTCTGCGAGACAGACACCACAGAGGATTGACACCCTTATCATCACCATACGTGGAAAAAATAGATCGAATTAAATGCGAAGGGATGTGATATGGCATATCCTGGACTATCACCCTTGTCACAGGCTTAAATGGGGGTTTGAGATCTATATTGACCCCATTCAAAGAGAAACCTTCATCAAAAAAAACCTGTGATGTCCCAGCATCACTAAAACACGATCTTAACGGTCCTATCTCTCAAAATCTGGAGACATTCAATGGACTCCAACAAATCGCGGTACTTAAGTTTACCAATAAAAACGTAACGTTTTACAAACGTAAAACTTGAAAAGGACAAGCCACCCATACTCACGGTTTAGCCACAACCTGAATACTGTTTTCACCACTGAAAACAAATATTCATTTCTTCGCGCCTGTAATAAACTCTCAACTGCAATAAACTCTTAAAGAAATAAACTCTCTCGCAAATAGAAAACTATACTGACTGAATTTCGCAACCGCTCGCTTCTTTTACGTTTGACTAGCCAATTGTGTTAATTTATGTACATATCTAACAGCGCCACCGTGTATTGTTTTCAATTTATGTTATATATGAATATATAAAACTTTTCTTAAGGTTGGAGTTTAGAGTAAGTAGTTAATAATATTTTTTTTCTATCTTTTGTATATAGGAATCTTAGCCACCTAACGGGTTTACGTTGGATAGAATCAGGAGCTTTCAGAGGAATGAATTCACTTACAGAACTGTAAGTAGCAACGGTAAAAAAAGTAGAATTCAAATGCAATTCAAATATTTGTTTTTTGTTACTGAATCAGGTTTGGCCAGGGTTTTTGAGTATACGGTATTTCGGGGTATTTTATAACATGTATACGGTATTTTAATGCTAAAATCTGGGTATAAAGTATTACACTTTTCTTGAATTTTGGTATAAAGTATACAGCTCTAAAAAAATCAATATTGTCCAAACTGAAATTCTTTGTTTAAGAACGGTTCAAATCTCAACGAAATCCGATTTCCATAGCCATTCATGGCCTCTGTAGCCAGCTAAAACAGCTGGTCTCGTATCTTTTTGAGATCGATTCGAGGCATTTTGGTGGTAGGTACTTTATATACCTACCATTTTGGTTGTTACTACCGCTGACCCATGTTGGGTCTGCAAGGATTACAGGGGAAGAAACCACGTCAAAAATCTGCAATGCAAAGTAATGTCGGCGGAATCGCAAGTAGCGATATCTAGATGTGTATTTTTGCCAGTGTCTTGTTTTCTGTATAACTAAATGATGGCGAATAACCAGCGTTTAATACCACCATCTAACGTGGTACAACTCCCTTTGTTGAAATGTCAGTCACTGCCAACAACTGCTTCACCTACTTATGAATACAATTTAACTTACTGACGGATGGGTTAGCTCGTTGCACTTAAGATGCTGGGTTGCTAATAGGTAAGCCCTAAACTCCCTGGCTTAACCACGACTAATTTTGGTTATAAAGTAAATCATGATTTTTCAAATATTCGTATTTTACATGAGTTTGAAATTATTTTTGGGTATATTGGATGTTTGTTTTCGGGTATATTGGTATTCCATTACCCCCCTGGCTAACCCTGCTGAATAGAATGTGTAGCTTCATATACAATCTTAAAAACACTCTTCATTTTCACATTTGAAACTATGCATTCACAAAAAATGCTTTTAAAGATATGAAACAATTAAGAGTAAGTTTTCAAACGCTTCTTTTCCTTAATTTGCAGACACCTAGATGGAAACCAACACCTCCTGAACCTTGCCGTTGATATTTTTGATTCAATCAATCTCAAGTACTTGTAAGTATCTTTCTCGTAGGTTTAGGAAATAACTCCGCCAGAACTTACTGTCGGCAATTAGGTTTAACAATGAAATTATTGAGTTTAAAAAGCAATGTTAGTAAGAAAAGTTTATTACATGCATGTCTGCTACATCTTGCTAATCAATTTCCCAAGGTCAGTAAAGTAAGGTCAGTAATAATTCAGCCACAAACATTTAGTTAAAACATAGAACTAGGGTGATAACTAGAACTGTTCATTAATAAGGCGTGATGGAAGTAACGAGGACACGAGAAACGTGTTAAGAGAAAACGAGGCGCAAACAAGTTTCTTTTCTCGTTTTTTAGAGTCCCCGTCACTTTCCAAGTGCTTTATAACTATAAAGAGCACGGTTTAGGATGTTTTAAGTTTCATAATACAGAAAAATTTCAAAAAAATATGTTGATACTAATCAGGGTTTTTTTCACTTTCAACGAGTTTCGCGAGTGAGGAAAGCTTGAACATAAGTTTCATAGCAAACATTTTAGAATACGACATATTCAAAAACATTGTTAGACAATATGGACTATATTTCAAAAAATTTTTTTAAACTTTAGACTGCTGTAAAAATGCAAACGGAGTTAGGAACGCCATCTTATCCTCGGACCCCATTTTGTTTCCCTTGAAACAAGTAATAGTTGTCATAGTAAATATCAAACAACGGAAAATCTGACAAACAACGGTTTTTGACAGAACAAGTAAATTTTATACCAAATTTATTTTCTAATTAAGGATTAGTGACTGATGTGAGTGGTTTGTTTGCAATACACGCATGCGCTGGCCACACAATGAATTTCGAGTTGATTACGTCGCCAGAAAGTGAGTGTATTTGTAAACAAAACACAAACTGAAAGTCTTTAACTTTTAATATGCATTCTGAGTTTACTGCTTTGCACGGCGCACTACAAGACTTCACGAACTTGAAGCAAAAGGTTGAACAAATAAAAATCTCTGAAAAAAAGAAAATAATTAAACTGGCGTAGAAAATCACAAAAAAGTTGTACATGAACAAAGATTAAACAATAGAATCTTTAAAAATTAACGGGAACAGGATATTTTTTATAAGGAAATAGCAAAGCATTCAATAATAATTCAGTCAAAGCTGAAACTTGAATCGTAAAAAGAAAATTAACATCTTACCTTGTTTTAAAGTTTATGTAACAGTCCTTTGAGATATATCAACCAGTATATGAAGTGTTTCAAACGTCGGCGAGGCAGGAGGAATCCTCGATTAAGTAAACATAGCCATCTTATCATTTAAAGTCAGGAATCTGCATAATTTCGCTTTCCGTGTTTCCACCACAAAACAAATTAGAGTCAATGATTGTAAATATGGTACTCAGTAAACCTGGCAGAGAGTTGCAATGGAAGTCCATTTTAAAACCTCAAACAGAAAAACCGAACACAAACGTTTTGTACGCAAGAAACTCAAACTTCAAACTCTTTTGAATGGCAGGAATATTTCCGGACGTTTGTTGTTACGATGTGCCAAAAACCCCAACCAAATCACTTTCAAGTGTACCCTCATGACAACTTTCGCTGGAATAAAAGCTCAAAAATATCACTTTGACTCATATATCTAGTGGAATCGGCCAGGCGTTATACACCATGTGGGATGACGAATCATTACGACTATGAAGATGTCCACAATCACGTGATCAATTTTGATCATTTGCGCTCGTGGATTTTTTACAGTGAACGAACGTTGCATATAAAACACAATAGTTTATATTTTTCTCATATTCTGTTTTTTGAATTTATTGAAGACTCGGCCATTTTCAAGCCATGAATTAAACACTTGTTTAAATCACGGTTGTGCGTTTATCAACATATAAATTGAATGATCACGTGATAGATTTTGACCAATCGATCGCATAGATTTTGTACAGTGGACGAAGGTTGCATATTAATAAGTGTTAAAAATGAACAATAGAAATAGAAATAAATAACCTCTTATTTTCTTTTAATAGAAAAGCTGACAGATTTGAGTTTTGCTGCATTGCCAAGTTAACTGGATCAAACTGTTCAGCTCCGAAAGATCTGTTCTCGGATTGCAACGACTTAATGGTAAACAAAACCTTGAGAAGCTCTATTTGGGTTCTTGGCTGTATCGCATTGCTTGGCAATCTTTTTGTTTTTACGTGGCGGCTCAGAGTAAAAACGGAAAACAAGTCCCATTCTCTTCTGCTGTCAAATTTGGCCGTTGCCGATTTTTTCATGGGACTTTATCTAATCATTATAGGCTGTGTTGACCAATATTACCGCGGAAAATACTTCATCTTTAACAACGATTGGAAATTAAGCCCTTTGTGTCAAACATGTGGGTTTCTTTCAACAGTTAGCAGCGAGGCCTCTGTGTTTATTCTGACCACAATGACTGTTGACCGATACTTAAGCATTGCACATCCATATCGCCACATCAACTTATCAGAGTCTCAAACGTACAAAATTGTTTCTCTTATTTGGATGGTAGCATTTCTATTAGCCACAATCCCACTGCTACCTCTGGAATATTTTAGCAATCATTTCTACGCTCGTTCCGGTGTATGTCTTCCTTTGCAACTAACAGCCGACAAACCTTCAGGCTGGCAATATTCAGTCTTCCTTTTCCTTGGCCTAAACCTGTCCTCTCTGATTATTGTGTTTGTACTTTACTTTCTTATGTTTAAAACCATAAGAAACACACGCAGGCTGAGTGGCATGACTACTGCTACCGGCACCCTGGGAACTCGCATGGTTTTTATTGTCCTTACAGACTTTTGCTGTTGGATTCCAATCATTGCAATTGGTATCGCTTCATTATTAGGCTTAGAAGCACCACCGGACGTTTATGCCTGGGTTGCAGTGTTTGTACTCCCCTTCAACTCCGCACTAAATCCAATATTGTATACTATCTCGACTGCAAACTTTCAGCGCACCATGACAGGAAGTATTAGATGGAAAAAAGACAAGACAAGCGAGTACACCTTAGAACATACCACACTTAATGGCCATCATACAACAAAGATTTAATCATATATCATCCATGAAGAGGATTAAGGTTTCGACGCTAACCTGCAGCATTTTAGTTTAGGCTTTACCACGTCTGAAGTCCTAGAGATAACACAGGGAAATAAGCATCATTCGACATTAAACACTTTATAAAGGAATTAAATTAAAAAAAAATGAACATATGTATTTAGCTTTCATGCAGTAAGTTATATATATCAACTGAACGAGTTAAAACTTTATCCCGTTCATAAAACCATTGAGTCTAACTAGCTCAGGCCACGATGAACGAATTAATAGGTTTTGTTCTCGAGATAAAAGTTGGACTTCTATATGGTAAACGCTAGAAAACATTTTGCAATAATGCAAAAATAAAATTGCCTATTTAAAGTTTACCTCTATTTCCCAATAGGTTTGGAAAGTAGAAAAAGTTCATACAAAACCATTCAACGAGAAAACATGATGTAGCAACAAATGTAGAGAAGTAGCAGATTATGAAATTAATCTAGAAACTATGTGAATGAACTACAAAAATTCAAAAATTTAGCAGTTTTTTTTTTAAAAGGTTGAACAAAAGATGATGAGTTGACTATTCCACTTATTTAGTCTTTTTGTAAACAGTAAAGGCCGCATTACTCGTCTTCTTGTGAGTAATAAAATCTACTCTCTTAATCTGCTATTGACCAGGAAGCTCCACTCGAATTGTTAACTCATATCCTGGTGAGTGAAGAGTCTAGTCTCTGAGCAAGATGGCCTCTCAACCTAAAAACCCCGTGCGCATGCGCCTGCTGAGGCATGACCGCTGGCCACTAATACTACATCCTCCCTCTAAACAATTACTGAGTGTCCAGAGTCTAATAACATAACAATGTTCATAACTTTAACACTAAATCCAGTCCAAGGTGCAACTGTGCAAAACAAATCTCAACTAATACTCATGTACAACATAATTGTTCATCAGTTTG
>JAOBBB020054657.1:0-14431 GCA_025331005.2 Zoanthus gigantus
CCGTTAAAACACTTCGACTCATGCGTTAAAATATTTTGCTTACCCGTTAAAACGCTTAGGCTAATGCGTTAAAAAAAATTTCTCACCCGTTAAAACGCTTTGGCTTATGCGTTAAAATATTTTGTGTACCCGTTAAAACGCTTTGGCTTATGCGTTAAAATATTTTGTGTACCCGTTAAAACACTTTGGCAATGCGTTTTAACGCTTCAGATACCCGTTTTCACCCGTTATTATGGCGTTATTTTTGACCGTTATAACGGATAGGCGTTAGTGTACGTTTTCCCGTGTGACGCCACTAATATTAATCCAAAATAATTATTGATGAAAGGCTACTATTGAAGCATAACGATATGGGATGTGGCTTAAATGATAAGCACAAGACATAGTTTAGATAGCAAATGTGTACTACTGCTAACTTGAAGCTCCTACAATGGACACTAATACTAAGTTGGTAGAGGGAATTTCAATTTATATCCAATTCCACAACTTGTTTTTTGACTTTGAAATTAATCACTTAATAAATTAGGAATACTGAATGTTTACTAAAAGTAATACTGACAATAGCAATTAGGGAACTCTGTCATTTAATAGACATTTTTTTTGCCAAACTCTTACTTCACAAGAAACAGCAAGAAAAGAAAAAAAGTAAAAGTTGAGACACTCACAAAAATAGTTTGCAATAAAACAAGAGCCTATGGTCAAAGTTAGAGAAAGAAGGCTTAATAAAGGAGATACTAGAACAGGGGTTTCAATAAAAGCCGGCAACCAGCGAATTTCGCCGCCTACTTTCCAAATCACCACCGCCTACTTTCTAGTGACCATAGACTGACAGTAAGAAAACAACAAAGCAAATATAAACTTCAGTTTTATTTGTAAGCATTGTTTTCTTCTTTGATGCAATATTTCTGGATTGAAGTTATGCATCTGCAATTGCTTTACATTGCTGTATACTGCATGCATTGAAACATTCCCAAGATTTAGTATTCTATGGTTAAAATTGAAATTCACCTGAAAAACTAAATACAGTTGTCACTAATGCTGTAGTTACTTAATCAATATTTAGTACTGAATTTGATGTCAGAATCCAGGAAATGGCATTTCCATGCTGCTAGGGCCTTACGACACCTGAAGTGTTTCTGTCGCCTACTTTAATAGGATCCTCTGCCTAATTCAGAACTTATTGAAACCCCTGCTAGAAAAGCCATTTGTAAAGTTCTAGAGAAGCCACTATGACAAGGTGCAGAAGTATGGAGCATCGATCAAAGGGCTTAGAGAGACCTGAATTGTTTGGCTGAAGTTATTGACACACTGTATCCTTTTCTTTTAAATGTTATGTTTGTATATGTTTTTGTTCAGTGATGCACACTCTAATTGATTTTGAATTTGTTTTTCATGCACAAGCTAGCTGCTTTTTGTTGTGTGGCATGTGCCACGAATACTGGTTTTTAAGGTTTTATCTGAACAGTTCTACAGCAGACTTACAGTAAGTGAACTTCAATAAATTATGGAACATTTCAATATAAACACTGTGAAAGCAGAGGTTTTTGCCAAAACAAGTCTGCAAAATTTAAATTGAAATGTGTGGTTTATTTATTGAATTTCTTGGGATAATTTCCATATTGGCAAATACTTATTTATGCCTGTAGTTTCATATAGAAGTTAGGGTCTCGGTAAGGGTTAGTTTGCATGATTAAACAATAGTATGTGCCAATATGGAAATTTTACCAAAATCTAGAGCTATATGCAGGTTTGTCAATAGGTGCCAGTGACATCGCCGGCTATTTGAACATTTTTGCCGGCTTGAAATTGAGGGAGACAAGCGGACAAAACAGCCGTAATTACAAAAATGCTTTAATAAAAAATAGATAAAATAAACTGTGCTGTCTACTTTCAGAATATCTCCGTCAACTTCAGATCTTATCGACAATCCTGTATATGATTACTTTTTAACAATGGAATAGATACACATAAATACAATAGGACTTTTTAAATAGCATCAGAATAGCAGTCATTATAGTAGCAGTAGTATTCATATCTGTGTGTTTATGTGTAAGTCATGTGAAAGGTCTCTGTCCACTTTAGAGTGGTAAAGATGGTGTCCCCAATAGGTAGGCCTTTAGCTACCTAAATAAGGCTTGACATCTAAATAAAGTCGTTATTATTATTGTTATTTAATCATGATACCTGAGCTTTCCGTCCAACTCCTCCGTGAAATCTCCTAAAAGGCACAAGTTGTTTCTTTGCAACAACATCCTTCAGATATCTGTTTGCTTTACGAATGTGCATGCCTTTAATAGCCATAGCTGTCTCACGCGTGTTCTTGAAGTGAACACGAAGATTTGCTCCTCGTGCTTTGCATGACTTAGTAGCATTCTCTGGGTCCGTTGAATAACGGGTCATTGTATATTCTGGCACTTAGGGAGTAGATTGTTTATCCCGTTTGTGCTGTGGTATGAGAATAAAAAATGTTTTTAAAACAATAATTACAAAAATGTCCATCATATACATCTTTATTATTTTCTATTTCTTTATCTGCACGAAACGTAATTTTCACTCAGATTTTAAATACAAAAGCAATAGCATGAATATATATTAATGTATTTTCGAAAAAATCGGTTATATCAATCCAATATCTATAATGTAAAATCATAATTATGCAAAAACCCAGATCCTTCAGTATAAAATTTATTCTTATGAGATTATCGGATACCGTATGTTAACTGTGGGGATTCTTCGACTTGGTTTCCTCAAAAGATGGTTTAGATATATGTCGATTACAAACAAGACTTCACACCGTTCTTACCTCCAGAAATCCAAATAGAAAGAGGACATGTACCCATCATCCTTTGAGGTTTAAAGCATTGGTCCACGCATGCGCACCTTTCAAGACAAAATGGCGGCTTCATATAAACATGAAGAGAACATTTTCGACGACATATTTGGCTTAGATTAACGTCGTGGTAGAGTTGAATTCTATATACAGTAGAGGGGTAAAATGTTTTGGGGTAAGTGTACTTGTTTTTTGCCTGTAAAGCTTTAAGGAATTTCAGTTAAAAATATCAATAACTGCTTATTTTTAAAGTATTGCTTTAACTTTTATAATTTAATAATAGTATCTCTACCTGGCCTTTAAAATAAATTTTATGTAGAATTATTTAACCCTTTTGAAGGTACACAGTGTAAAAGACACCCACGGCTATAAATACTTACTTTTGGGCGTGTTCCACGATTTTTTCAACCACGTGATAGTTTAAATTAGACACAAATTAAGGGTTGTTAAGTGAGCTAGTCAAAGGTTGAAGCTTTTAAATTTCAACCCAACTTCATGTTAATATGCAGCTGGAAAATAAAATACTTTAAGACAATTTTTGGTCTTTAGCACCACCCCCTTAAAAAACGAAATTAAGAGTTGATTCCCCCCCCCCAAAAAAAATTATATATTCTCGCATACACATTGATATTGAGGACTTTTGATTAAAACTTAAGATGTATGAGGAATTCATTTTTTCATTAAAATTAATGTTTCAAATAATTATTATTCCAATAACTAAATATGAGGTACCTAGATTAGTCTTTGCTATTTGCGGGTAGTATTGCTCTGTAAAATAATGTATTAAATAATAATAAACTTGAAACTTAAACTTGAAACTTAGTAGTCGGTTGTTTTGCCTGTAGACAATTCATTTGCCAAAAATGCATAAGAAAACTGTTTTTAAATTATATTTCCATAGCTTTCAGAAAACTGTTGGATATTTCTGATGATTTCCTTAAATGTAGGCATTTACCTGAAGTAAAAAAAAGTCATATAATAAATTCAATTAAAATAATCGTTGAAATTGCACATGCCGTTTGAAAGCAGACAAGGTCTTGGATTTTGTCCAAATCTAATAGAATAAAGTTGTTCAAACTGTACTTTTTTAAAAAATAAATAATTGTGTTCATCACGTAGAAGCTTGGTCACATAGGAGTACAGCCTCAATCAAATGCTTAGAACAGGTGACTGGATGTTAAAAATAACTTCCGCTGTAGTTCAAAAACTCCCAACTCGACACAAGCCATATGATAAAGAACTTACAAACCTCTTCTGCTTGGTCTTTACAGGGAAATCTCAGACCTTGGTCTTGTTATAGGAACCTCACTACGCTTGGTCCATATTTCAAGCCCTCAGTCTGAGATTTCGCTATAAAGACCTCACTATCGGTTAATAAGTGTTAATAATTATGTAATTCAACAGGGTTACATTAATCAATTTACTTTTTTATTATAAATAACAACAGCATAAATTTTATGTATTATTAATTTTTTAGTTTGATGAATCTGATGGCATTATCAACCAGTATAATCCTTTGATTTATTTAGCCAAGATTCTGATTGGCATAATTTAGTGTGCTTTGTCAGAGTACAGATACAGGCTTGCATTTCTTTGTTTGTAAAATTAAAGTTAGATTAGAAAACAACTCGCAAACAACATGAATGCAATTTATTAAACAATTTTTTTTTTGGTTCTTTATTAATTACTTAACAAATAGAGAGCTCAGGGCTGTCAAATGAATGAGATAATTTGAAGTTAGCAGAGATATTTTGAAAGTAGACAACACCTTCTATTTCATCTACATTTTTTAAAAAGCATTTTTGACCGCTTTTTCTGTTAATCTCCTCCACCTTTCAGTCAGCAAAAACGTTCAAATATCCAGTGATACGATATTGCCAGTTGCCAGCAATTATTGACAACCTTGAGAGTTGACACATGTACCAGTCTTAAAATAGCTTTGTTTGGTTCTCCAAATATATTATCCTGTTATTATATTTGGTTCTTTGAATATTAGGTTTTATTTGCCTACTGGTTCTATACTGATTTAATGTAGGTGTAACTTTGGATGCTGGTAAGAGATACACACAAGTGGTTGAGAAGTCCTTCCACCTCACAATGGCTGCCCTGGGTTTTCGTCACAGCTCAGCACTTCCTGTCACCGTCATGGTTGAAGTAGACAAAGCACAGTTTGCTCTTTGCACTTTGCAGGCTGGCAAGATTCCTCAACAGCCTCTTAATTATGCCTTCACTGAAGGTGAAGAAGTAACATTTTATTCAGAAGGGCCAGGAGAGGTTCATCTCACAGGTATCGAGATCATAAGCTATTTTGTCCTATCTCTTAAACATTATATGTGATATATCTGACATAACTGCACAATAGAAGTAAAGATACATTTTAGTCAATGCTGTATTATATTATTAATAATATTTTTTAAACTGACATGATTAGTATCTGTATATTAAAGTGTCTATAGGGCCAAATTTTTTTTGTTTTGGTATTTCTAGTTCTTAATGCTTAGAAGAGTATTCTAAAAAAAAATTAATTTTGATTCCTTCATATTTTCGCCACAAAATCGTGCTTTAAAGTACATGCATTGGCCACACCCAATGAAGATGACTGGGAGTTACTAAGTCTGGGTCCAGAACAAGCCATGACATCACTTCAGGGATCATTGATTCATCATTTCATTGTTTTTCCATACAAAATCAATCATTTTTTAGCATAAATAGTCCAAAAAAATGGTCGAGTAACTTGTATGGAAGTACACTGAAACATTGAAATAAACTGGTGGGGAGAGTAGACGATTCCTGAAGTGATGCCATGCGTCACGGTCTGTTCTGGACCCAGACTTGGCAACTCCCAGTCATCTTTGTTGGGCGTGGCTGGCATGGGAACTTTAAAGCTCAATTTTGTGGCAAAAATGTGATGGAATCAAAAATTTTTTTAAAAATACTCTTCTATGCATACTAGAGATACAAAAACCAAAAAAAAACATTTTGGCTATAGATAAAAATTGTCTCTTTAAATATAATTTTATCATGTCACTTCAGTAACTAGGATGATTTTCCTTTTGAATAACAATTTGATTTTTCTGAAGGTAACTTCACCTCAACTTTTCCAAATTATATAATTTATATAAGACTTATTAAAATACCATTCATGGTATTTACACCAAAAATTCTGTACAGTCACTGCAAATGACTCATTTAATTAGTTCTTACTTTATACAAAAAGCTATTGTTTAGCTTGTGGTGAATTTTGTTGCTAGTGTCCAGTACAGGAGAAGTTAAAAGGATATTATTCACCTGCATAAAGCTTAAGATTAGTGATAAACCATTAGGCTCATAAAATAGTTTAATTATAGTTTTTTGATACTGTAGGTAGATAGCTAGTAATAGAGCACTAATTAAGTGTTGACGTCACAAAAATTTGATTTGTAAAATCACTAATTTAGTTGTAACATTCAGAAAGAACAAGATGAAACATGCCTCCATGCTGAAGTATAGCATTTTGCCATTAATCAGTGATGAGATATTGCTGTGGTTATGCTCCGATGACCTCAATGATACAAATCCTTCTAAAATTGGCTCGATTCCTAACGTTATGAACCGAACCATTTTTAGAAGGATTTGTACGGAGTCATTAAAGCATAACTGTGGTAATATCTCACCTACAATTTGCACTGACATGCTGATTCTTGGCAAGGATACATTTTTAGTCTTGATCTCTCTGATGATCTCAACAAATCTCATCAGTTCACAAATTTTAATTTTTGTGATGTCACACTTTACCACTCTATTGTTTTTCATTTTATTTGTCTTACAAACAAACAGGGTACTTGCGAGAAGATATGGAACCTATTGAGTTTGAGGAGGAAGAGTTGTCAGAAGAAACTACATCAGACAGTGTGTACTCAGAAACAGAAGAAGATAATTCAGATGATGATGAACGTGATTCATCTGACAAAGAAACTGTGACAATGCAGGCGCTATTGCATGGATCGAATCAAGATTCTGAAGAATCAAGCTCAGATGAATGGGATCCAAGCAAAAATAATCCAACAAAGAAGAGAAAAAAGAAAACAGTAAACAAAAAGATGAAGAAAAAGAAGCACTCTTTACTAGAGAAATCAAAAGGTGAAAACACTCAAGAGACATCAGGTTTAGGTCTGCTAAATGAGCTTTTAGTTGATGATAGTAATGACAGTGACAATTCCTGGTCACCTTACACTGAAAAGAAGGAAGACTCATTAAAAGCAAAAGAAAAAAGTAAATTGAAAAAAAAATTGACAAAATTTAAACAGAAAGGGGATAAAGTTGAAGGAGATCAAACAGATACTAGTTTGAAAGTTTTCAATACTGATGAGAATCAAACCATAGGAGCAAAGGCCATTGAACCAAATGGTGTGTCATTATGTTCAAACAAAGCTGTTGATAGCAATTCACAAAATATAATTATGCAAGCAAATAACTCCTCTGTATCACCCAAAAAAAACAGGAAGTCAAAGCAGTCTCCCAGTGAACTTAATTTGTCAAATGAAAGGACTGAAAATAGTTCAAAGAAAAATATTCCTGTGAAATCAGCTCAGCCAAAGGTAAACACCGTAATGCAGGTACGTATGTGCCACCAAAAAGATTTAGCTTTTAAAGTTCAATTTTGAATCCTTAAAACATAATTTTAAAGTGCAACTAAACCTTTTTCTTCTTTTTGTATTAAACTCTTTACCATACAATTTTACGCATTTCTGCGAAAACGTTTTTAATATTGGTCTGACTAATATTTTTTGTTTCATATTACTTTGAAATTCGAGAGAGTTTCTACCATTTTGGTTTATGGCCGTGTCACTAAAGGAGACTGGAACTAGCTGCAAATGACATCAATGCCAAATTTGAATGGCGTAATTTGTAACAGAAATGTTGCCTCAGTGATAGCTTTTCAATTTAGAAGTTGACAACATTCAACTCAATACTTTAAATATTCATCTTTCATTGTCAGTATTAAATTTTGTTTTTTAGAAAAATTTAGGATGAGAATGATGTCATTCATGGCTATTTCCAGCCTCTTTCAGTGCATGGCCATAAACCAAGATGGAGGAAATTTCTCAAATTTCAAAGTAATGTTACAGAAAAAGGAAGAGTTAACCAAGAACAAAAATTAACGTTTTTGATGGAGTGCTTAAAATTGTATGATAAAAAGTTTGATACAAAAACAAAAAATGGGTTAGTTAATTCAGATCCGTATATAGTGGTTGCACTTTAAATTATACAAATCACTATAATAATTGCCAACAAGCCAGGCGAGCGAAGACGCAAGCCAGGCAAGGCGGCAGCATCATAGAGCAGATGCACGTGTAGCTATATATGGAAAGCAGGGAGAAAAAATCTCGACCTGGATGTAAGGTAACTTAACAATAGATTTTGTGTGAGCCAATCACAGTACGAAACATTTTTAGTAAACAAACAATGGCTTATTCACTTTATCAAAGACTTTTTATCTGACAAGTGTCAGAACTGATGAAAATGTTTAAAAAACAAAACAAAGTGTTACAAGAAAATTCTTTATGTTCACAGTTTATTTTGCTTTCAAATAGTAATACTAGAGTGCCAGTTCTCAGTACTTGCAGAACTCAGATCTGTCGTCCTCGAGCTTTTGTTTTGCTCGTTGGCACTTAGCAATAGCTATTACTAGTTTTATTTAAATAGTTAACACAAAGAAAAGAAATTTATGATGATCATTGTCAGTGAAACATGTAAATTATGTCCAGAGAAGCTGAAGTTTTGAGCACTTACTCAAATTTGAAACTCTGTTCAAGGTAATAATCGTAATAATTATAATAATATATATAATAATATTAATAATATGTAATACTGTATATGTGTAACTTGTTGTACTTTTTTTTAGTGATATTTATTATTAATAATTTCACTATATTTTAGCGGTTTAGCAGAAGAAATATAGTAAAATTAATTTGACTGCAGTAACAACAATCTCTAATCACTTTGAGTTAGCATGTACAACATTATTTAATATTCTATTGTCTCTTGATTGTATTTAATGTTTTCACTTGGCTAATGGCTACACTCTGAAGAAGAGGCGAGATGCCTCGAAACATGTAAGTTTCAATTATAAATGAATGGTGAAACTAAAGAATGTTGTTACTGTAGTCAAATTCATTATATTAATTTTGTTTTTCTCGCTAACTAGGTGATTTGTTTTTTAACTTTTTATTCTATTTTATTTTTGGATAGAATTGTCTCTTTGTTGTATTTTCTTAATTATTTCTCTTTTCTATATAATTTATATATATATATAGATATCCACTTAATTTCCTAACTCTTACCCTTTCCCATCCACACTGCACCTTCATCCCCTAATTATGTTCCCTACCTCCACTATTGTACCAAGCCTCCACAAACATCAATTAACCACATTTTTTTCACAAAGAAGTTTTGTTCGAACTTACCAAGATTTAAACCTCTGTACTCTGGATTTCAACTCGAGCTAACTATCACTACCCTTACCCTAGGTCACAAATTAAGATAACAACCTGATCTCGTTTTAGGATTGAAAAAAAAAAAATGAAATGAAAGGTTTAAATAATGTAAATCATCATTAATTATATGATTTGAATTCATTTGATTATAAAACCTTCAAAACAATTCTATTAGCCAAAAGATTTTGACCATAATTTTGTTAAATATTATTTTTTGGTTCATGATGATCTTTTTTTGGAAGATTGCAAGTCAAGCATAACATCCATACACCTAAATTAATAATAAACAATTTTTTATTTCATTACTTACTAATTTATTTGTGGGTTGAATTGTTTTATTGATCATGATGTTGGTTGTTCAAAAGCTGGTTAAACCTAAACTCAAAGAATAATCTAGTAATTTTAACCGCAGTGCTAAGACTGGTGGGCGGGCATGATTGGCACAGTTGGTAAGATCTCTGCCTTCCGACCACAAGGTCCCTGGTTTGATCCCCAGCTCTGCCAAGATTTGAAATAATTTGTGTGACTTTCTTTTCTGCCTAAGTGACTCAGCTTTCCATCCTTCCGGGACAGGTAAATGAGTACCTCCAGCATATGCTGGGAGCTAACCTGTGATGGATTAGTGTCCCGTCCAGGGGGAATCAAAGACTCTAATCCGCTTAACACTATAGAAATTGGAGATAAGTGCGGGCTCCATGAACCACTTGGCTCATAAAGGATTTAGCTTTAGCTACGAATGGTGCTAAATATTCATTTGATAAAACTGCTCCACGTAGATTTTTCAAGAAATGAAATAATTCAACCAAAAATTTCCAGTGCATAATCAGAAAGTACAGTAGCCCGAAGTTACTGTAATGTAGATCACTTCTGAATCCTGGTCTATGCTTATTTAATCAGCTTTTGAATAGGACTAAGAGTAGACAGATTTTGATTCTTGAAATATTATAATTACTTTCATTTTTAAGATATTGTAATTAGTATATGATGAGATTATGCAAGCTATTTTATTCTATAGCAACAAAGACGAACAATTGCAGGAGGAATTAGTGTAGAGGATATTATTGTTGGACAGGGAAAGATGGCCAAAAATGGCCAAAAAGTGAGTTTTATTATCTTGATGTAATTGATTTATTTTTAAGCACTTTATTTGAATTATTAAGAACAAAAATCAATGCAAATATCCAACGTTTCGAAGTCATCCTGACTTCATCAACTGGGGACAGTTGAACACTCTTGAAATCAGATTCAGTGCGGGCTAAAGTGTTTGTTTAATTGTTTTATTTTCACACTTTATGCCCAATAATACTTCTATTGTTCTATGGTACTTTTTATGTTCAATAAGACCTTGAATTTCAACTTGAATAAAATCCTTGAAAATGAAGTCAGGATGACTTCAAAAGGTTGGATATTTGCATTGATTTTTGTTCATAATACATTACAAAATCTCTGTTATTCAGAATTTATTTGAATTGGTTAAATTAATTGCCGACTGCATGGTGCAAAATTCATTAATAAACTGTTTGACCAACCTTTAGGTATCTGTGTTTTACAAAGGAATTTTAGCTCATAACAAGAAGCAATTTGATACCTGTCTCCATGGGAAACCGTTTACATTTGTTCTTGGTAAAGGTGAAGTTATACAAGGCTGGGATCGGGGAGTTACAGGCGAGTGGAATATGATTATGAATCATGTGCAAATGATACCTTTTCATCAGTGCAGCAACACCTACAGCTTATGAAATTGAAAAATCCTGTCCCTTGGGTTTACAAATGAAAGTTTTATTAATTAAGGAGAACTGAATGCTAAAACTAACCTATTTTTTGTTTGAATCTATTGGACAGGTAATTTTAGTAGATTAACTTAATTATGAAGGTTTTTTTAAAATTAAACTCTAATTACACTGTGAAATTAAATATAGAAACATAGAAAACTCTAGTTTTTATGCTATCGATCGAAAGTGAGTACTAAACTAGTCTATTCAGTTATTTGTTCTCTACAGCTTTCTCTACCTTTCTGTTTCATCAGGAATGAAAGTTGGTGGTAAACGAAAATTAATCATACCTCCAAATCAAGGGTAAGTTTGCTAATGTGCCATCACATAAAAGTATTATTACTGTAATTGATATTTTGATTCTGGTTGAGGGCTATGTAGTTTTTGTAAGCACATTGCAAAAAAAAAAGAGTTTGAACACAGTGCAAATAAGTTAATTCAGTGGAATAAGGGAAAAAATGTCTCTTTTGATTGGATAATAAACAATAACCTTTTTTATGGTGGGGTGATATGCAAAGTTTAAAGTTTTTATCATGTGGTCATCGGCATCTATACCAATCAAATCGCTTTGTCAAAACACAATAGGTTCAGTGGCGGCTCTTCTTCCCATTCCCACCAAGGCCCTTTAGCTTTCCCCCGAAAAAATTAGAAGAGCCAGCTTGCAGGCTAGAACGACCTAAACTAGTGATCTACTTGACAGCCAGTATTAGTGAAATCTTTATTTTTGTTTTTTATTTTATTTTTGGGGTGGTCCTTAGAGGGTTCTGTAGGGATAGTCCCTGGACCGGTCTGTTGGTAGTCCGTGGACCCAGCCCTGCTCTTAGCTTGGGGGACTTGGGTATGCATACTAGATAGTTATAGTATGACTTATTAAAGTTGTATTTGTCAATTGGGTGATAATCAGTTGTATATTTCTGATGATTTTGAACAATTTGGAAATTGGACGTGATAGCTATATATAATGATAGTTTATTGCTTTTTTTCCTTTAGATATGGAAACAAGAGGACTGGACCTATTCCAGCTAACAGTACCCTAGAGTTTGAAGTCCATCTAGTGAAAGTTATGTAGAACCAGGAATAATTATTGAATTATTTTATACCTGTCCAGTAAAGATGTGTAATTACTGTTCATCATAACCATGAATAATGAGACAGTATACACCTTTATCTGTAATGCTAAAGAAGCTTTGTTAACATATTCTGAAATGATAAAGAACAAAGGAAATGTACATACAATCCTAACTGAGAGCCATGTTCATTAACTCAGCTTTTTTATGTAAACATAATTATACTATTAATAGTAAACATCAATTAGTAATTACAACTGAAGTTCTATGTTAATCTCTAGTGTTATGCAATATGAATACTCTGCTTGCATTTTTAAATACTGTACCAACAAAGGATAGAACTTAATTTTAGTTTAAATACTTTTGTGCCCATCATAATTTTAATATTAATCATTTATTTTAGAAAAAATGTGAGTTCCTAATCATCCTTTTGCAAATACTTTTATTATAACATGTAAAATTTTCTAACTTATTATATATGGTTTTTAGCTTTGAAATTAACATCTTCCAATTTTACGGTGGATGTAATTTGCAGAATACAGAACGAAGAACATGACAACAGTATACTAGGTTAGCACAAGTCACATCCAAGCCTAAATCCTAACCCTAACCCTTACCCTAAAATTATTCAAAGTACTCTTTAAATGAAAAGTTATAATTATGGCTGCAATTACAGAAAATTCTGTGATATGTGTTGATCCGCTGACCTAGTTTCTTTAGTCACATTCTGCATTCAACATTCTGCATTGAGTGTTCTGCAAATTACAGTCCCTCCCTGCAATTTTATCTTTATTCTTCTTTCTAGAAAAAATAAAGTAATTGTTCATTGTTTCTGTGGTTTTATTACTAAAAGCTTCTTTAACATTTTACTCTAAAGGGAGGACAGTGTTGTCATAAGCCAAAAATAAGACAGACAAAATTAATAGATAATTTCATGAAAGTGCCAAATTGTTTTTAAATACAGAAACTAGCTGTCAGAGGACTATTTAGCTAACAGAGGGATCGACTGTTAATTAATGTGGCAAAAGTCTAATAATATTTTTTCCTATGAGTGGAAAGACCAAGGGCCTTGGGTGTGGTACATTAGGGTGGGATAACGAAACTAAAGACCTAAGGCTTCGATTCTAGCCTAATGTGAACTTACATTTCCTCTACCTGACCCCCAAATCCATCAGTGAACAAAAGCCTGTGCTTAATTAGTGAAGGGATAGTTTGCATGAATAAATAGCATGAAGACTTTGACAGCTAGGAAAAAGTGTGCGACCTTTGCACTGATTTCACAATGTTGACTTGTACAACTTTTTTTTTTTTGAAGCTTTTAGTGGTACAAGCCAGCATTGTGAAATCAGTGCAAAGGTTACACACTTTTTCCTAACAGTCAGTCTTCCAAGATGAAATGCAACCTAGACTTTTTGGGTTTTATCTCATTTTTCTGCATATTATCGAACTAATAGCTGTGGAAAGTAGATAAAAAGTTTTTGATAGTTAAGCAGTTTTTAATCTTGGAATAGACCATTTCACAGTTCCTGAAATGTAACCAAGCCTCTACATGAAACCGAGGTGAAGGCTGACCTGGCTTAGTTAGAGAAGTGGAATTAATTATCATAAGAAAAAAACTTATTAGCACGTCTATTATTTCCACTTCTCTAACCGTGCAAGGTCAACCTTCGTCTCGGTTTCATGTAGAAGCTTGGTTACCTTTCAGGAACTGTGAAATGGTCTATTTCTCCCATGTTTGCTTCACTAAACTTCCTATTCCACTCCCAGTTTATTTTTTAGACAGCTCTGTAGTCTCAGTATTAAGTGGCTGTGGGCTCAACACAGCTCACCAGTTGGCTCAACAAACTAACAAATATGGTAACAAACCCAGAAAAATCTTACACTTGCTAGAAGACTGGTTTCTTTTAAAGGCATTATCAGCGATAACCACTCAAAAAATACAGAAACAAGTGAGAGAGAATAATATGTGCTACCAGATAAAAAACATTTGACCTGTTCATTCTGGCTAGTCAACTCAAACATTTTTTCGTGACAACTTTAATATAACAAATCCATTTATCATCTAGAATGTACAGCAAATATTTGTTTTGTCAAGTTTAGTGTGCCAGTAATGACTTTAAACTGCAGCGATACTCAGACAATGAAACCCCAATATAGCATGGAATGCAAAGCCATCATTTTGATTGCCTGTAGAGTCCATTGACATACTGGGCCCGGTTGTTCAAAAGCCGATTAGCGCTAACCCAGGGTTAAATATTTAACCCATGGTTTTGTTCCCAACCTTTC
>JAOBBB020054726.1:0-14430 GCA_025331005.2 Zoanthus gigantus
TTTTTTTAACAAATTTCACGACATTACGCGGAAATAAGCAAAATACACGATATTACGCGATTTTAGGTCAATTTCACAAAATCGCGTAATCGTGAAATATCAGAAGCCCTGTATAAATGCATTAGTCTAATGAATTACCCTTTAGATCACTCCTCTGCAAGTGATGCACTATCAGCCCTGAAGTGGCTCGACTTAAAACAGTGCATAACTTACTGTCACTGCATTGACATCTACAAATACATTTATTTAATGGTCTATTGGATCACGTTCTAGATCACTCCTCAGCAAGTGAGGCACTATCATCCCTGAAATAGCTCGACAGACTTAAAACAACACAGAACTTACCACCGCTGCATTTACATTCCATGAATGCATTAGTGGTCTAATTGATCACTCTCTTGACCACTCCTCTGCAAGTGATGCACTATCAGTCCTGAAATGGCTCAACTTAAAACAATGCAGAACTTACCATCGCTGCATTTACATTGATCACTCTATGAATGCATTAGTGGTCTGGTCTCCAGATCACTCTCTAGATATCACTAAACATAGTGAGATTCATAGCTACAACACCTGAAATAAAGACACCCTAAGATATTACCTAAAGTTAAACGTAATTGGGGAAAACAACACACAAACCATAAAGCCACTAACTGGAATAACCTGGACACTGAAATTAGGAATGCCCCCACATTATTAATGATTTTCAAGAAAAAATTGTTTTTTAAAACCTTAACTTAGAATTCTTTTTAGTCTACTTTACTTAGTTTTAAATTTTGTTTCTATTTTAATTTATCTTTTATCCATATATTATATTATAAATATATTTATAATTTTTATCGGTCTGTAGTAGATTAGTCTTTATATGTAGGACCTTTGTGAAAATCACCAGGTGTACAGTGACAAAGTAATCTCATTAAAGATTATTATTATTATTATTATTATTATTATTACTATTAGATGAAAATTAGAGGAGGGAGCTTATCACAATGTTCTCTGCATGTACATATATTTTAGAGTTTAGTTTTAAAATCATTATTTTTAATTCATGCTTCTGTTTTATTCATTATAAACAACACTTAGATTAATTGAAAATTTTGTTTGTGTAGCTACAAGTTTTGGTATAGCTCTTCCTTCATGGCTTGTCAGCAAAGAAAATTCACTGTGGGTAAGTATTTGTACCCAATATGTTGAGGACATAACAGTATGATGCATTAGAAGAGTTTTAGCAATGGATCTCCAGAGTTTCAGTTCTTAGAGGTTGAGAGGTCTGTAGTGATCTCCTATTTAGCCAAAGTTAACTCAGCTTTCCATTCTTGCAAGGTCGGTAAATGAGTATCAGCATCTGCTGGGAGCTAACCTGCGATGGATTAGTGTCCTGTCCAGGGGGGTCAAAGGCTCTCATCTACTTAACACTACAGAAACCTTAGCTCAGAAAATTCTTCAGTTTTAGAAGACAATTGAACAGAAGCCTGTAGAAGAATTGGCATTTAGATGGTAGGATTTACAATAGTTGGTGAAAATGTGTTGAAGTTTCTATTGAAAAGTGACCTACAGTGCATTAGTGTTCATAGAGGGGGGTTCATTTGCTTAACACCACAGAAACCAGAGTTAAGTAGTTCCTCCAAAGAGCTAGTGGAATCAAGAAAGGATTTTCAGTGTGTGGTTTAAACCACAACATCTGGCAGTGTATGGAAGAACTCTATCAAACACTCACACTCACTATCCATTAGCATCACTGATCCACTGAGTTCGTGGGTGTGACGTTGCATGGTTTTTGTTTTGCTCCTCCACAAGGTGCGATTTTCTACGTCCTCTACTCTCAGGCTTGAGAGGTTGAGGTCATTCCTCAGCGCCTCACACCAGGTCTTTCTTGGCCTGTCACGGGACCTACGTCCACCAACAACCAGGGAACAAACCCTTCCAATCATGATGTGCTCCGCTGGACATGGCCAAACCATCTAAGACTCTTCTGTCTGAGGGCAACATCCAGATCATCAGTGCCGAGCCTCAGACGGAGGTCCTGAGTGTTGATGACATCAGTAGGTTTTACGGCACACATCCAACGGAGTATTGCCCTCTCATTCCTCAGAAGCTGATCCAGATCCGTTTGTTTCAGAGGCCAGCACTCACATGCATAAAGCATTGCACCCCTGACACAATTGCAGTAAACTCTGCCACATGTATGTAAAGATAGACTTTTGGAACCAAGTATCGGCAGCAGCTCCCAGAGCTTTCCCCATGCAGCCCTGATTCTAGTCACAGTGGCAGCCTCGCAGCCACCACCTGCAGAGATGTTATCTCCTAGATAACAAAAGGCACCACCTGCAGAGATGTTGTCTCCTAGATAACAAAAGGATTTTGTTTTCCAGAACTAGACTTTTGCAGGATTTTCCATGAAATGCGAACCTTGTTAATTACAGTCTAGATATTAATTGAAATAGACTTCCTCTAGCAACGACTGTAAATTTATTTTGTCTTCCAATAAAACTCAGCAAGTGAAATGCAATCTCTTTTTTTCCAGTCATTCTCTGCTCAGTATTTAAATTAACTTAAGCTTAATTAATTAAATAAGTTAAGTTAAGTTAAGTTACATGTACTGTAAGTTAAATTAAGCTTAACAGACCCTATGCAAAAATGGTGGCAGTTTTAATATTCTTTTGTCCACATTCAAATTAGCCTTACTAGCCTCGTTCTTGAGTTAAACTTTAAAAAGAATATCTAACCACAAACGAGGCTAGTAGGGCCGAATTCAAATGCATACAAAAGAATATTAAAACCATTTTTGCATAGGGTCTTTTACTAAATTATGCTTAATTAATTAAGCTTAATAATGTACATATTAATGATTAACTTAATCATGAGAAAAACATTAACAAATTAAATCAGTTATTAAGAAAGAACAGCGAGTCAACGGCAATATAAATTATCTCTGCAGCTGTAATGTACACAATTTAAACAACTACTTTAATTGAGTAGTCTAAAAAACTTCCTTCAACTTGTCCACTGCTCTGGACTACATATATGAAATACGAAGCCGCATACCCACTCACCTACATAACCCTTTATCACTTCAATGGGGAGATCAAGGTCATCCTGTAGAGAAAGTTAGTATTGTTACAAATTCTGTTTGACATCAATTCAGAAGGTAGAGTTTAAAGTGAACAGAAGGGGTTAAAAAGGATCATAGAAATGCAAGAAGAAAAGCAGAGAAATGCAAGAAGAAAAGCAGAGAAATGCAAGAAGAAAAGCAGAGAAATTCAATAGGAAAAACAGAGAAATGCAAGAAGAAATAAAGCAGAGAGATTTAAGAAGAAAAGCAGGGAAATGCAGAGATGTCTGTAGTTGCTGAGGGGCAATGAAGAATGGATAGACTGACTTGGTACCAAACTGTGGATAGCAAGTTAACATCTGTGCAGATTGATCATGATCTTGAGTAAAAGATCACCATTTAGAAAAATGTCTAACGTTAATAACCCATGCAAGCATGGAAAATAGAAGTTTAAAAATTGTGAATGGTGATGATCGAAAACTTATACCATATACTTTAGATTAACCTTCCTGCAAAAAGAAGGCACTAAAACATGTATATAGTTAAACATCCTCACCAAATAATTTATATTAATCTGCACTCATGCATTAAACTGACATTTCTTAATTAAATTTTCAAAGAAGACCCAGGCAATTTATCCAAAAACTTCTGAAAACAACCCATATTTTCTTACAATACAGAGTTTTCCTGATCATGATACAGTAAGTTCAGCTACTGACAGAAGTCTTTGACACAATCTCACTCAGAGATTGTGAAGAATGTACGTAATATTCAGGGCATCCGGCAAAGTGCGAAGGTACAATTCTGCCCTATTGACTAAAATCTGCACTTATTCACACTTTCTTCAATTTTCCACACTTTTTCACACTTTTAATAAATATTTGGAGAAAAATACATTAAATTACAAAATTAGCATTTACCAATTTGATTGCATTTATTTGATATACTTTAAGCTTCAAAAATTAAAAAAAAATTCATCAAGCAATGGATATTTACCTCTCCCAAGCCCAAAAGTCGTTACAAAAGCCAAGCAAACGAAAACTGAAAACGACTGAAAAATTGTCAGGCAATGACAGTAAAATTCGAGTGAGACTAAGCATCCCTTTCATAACAATATTTTATTGGCAAATAAATGGAATGATGAAAGGAATGGTTTATCTGAGTTGTGTGAGATCGGCGATGTTATATTTGGGAGTGAGACACATGGTGTTTGAGGGAAAATGAGATGGCAATTTTGAGAAGGACCGAGAGATCAATGGTGAGAGCAATGTGTGGTGCAAAACTAACTGAGAAAAAAAGGACAGAGGACCTAATGGAGATGTTGGGATTGAAGGAAACAGTGGTTCTGATGTTCTGATGGAGTGAGATGGTACAGGCATGTGTTGAGGAGGGATTATATATGGGCATGTTTTGAGAAAAGCATTGGAGTTTGAAGTGAAGGGCAAGAAGAAGCTACAGTACATAGGACAACCAAAGAAGACATGGAAGATGCAAGTGGAGAAGGAGAGCAAGAATGCCATGAATCAAGTGAGATGGAGAGTGGGAGTTGGAGAGATTGCTGTTAGAGTGGGGTAAATTTCGCCACCCCCGTTTATGGGGCTAAACCCGAATCAAAATTGGATTGATAATGATGATGAAATGGCTTTGTTGCAAAGGCCAATCAGATCTTTGGTTTTTACACTGCAAAACAGTTTTCAACATGCTATTTTCGAGTCAGAAGGAAGTGATTAGATATAAAATGTGTGGAAAAGATTTTTACAATTTGCCAATGCATTGAAGCTGCTGAATGCAAGAATTTCCCAATTACATTTTCTTTTGACATGCACTTACAGGTCAGTTTTTTACAACTTCTGTATGTATTGTTGGTGTAATTGTTGTTTCAGAAATTTGATAATACAGTACATGAAAAATTTTAATAGCGCATTACTAGCTATAGAGTTGATTTCACTTTTCCAGACTTTAATAATTTAAGATCAAATTGTGATATTTTTTGTGAATTTTTTTTCCCCAGTCGATTTAGAATTTAGATAACTACAGTACAACATATTTTGTTACTGTTAAAACACATTGCAAAAATCATCTTTACATTACTTTTTAGAAAACACTTTTTTGACTTAAAAAACCAACTCGAATAATTCCACACAATTTTTGCACTTTTGAGCTTTTTTCCGCACTGTTTGACAAAAATTTCTGCACCCTTTTTCATTTTTTCTGCACTCTACCAGATGCGCTGAATATTGTCATTTACTCATTTTCAGGAGTTTTCAACTCTTTCATTGTGTAAATTGTGTCAAGCAAGGCTGTGTAGGTTCAAATTTTTCACTCTCAGGTGTGAAAAATCGGCACACAGCATTGCGAAATTTCTCCAAGGAAACTTGAGTCACAATAGGATTAAAGTTTTCAACCCAAAGGTAGCAACTATACCACTATAAAAAAATTAAACCTTTCAGTCCCAGTTAAATTGTTAAAATCTCCCCACTTGAGCCCATCATTTTCATTTAACAAGTTTGAGAGAATTTTACTTTTAATCACTAGCAGTTTTGTTTTGTTTGATCAATTCTCATTTTCTTATTACCAACAGTCTTATTTTGTACATTATAATTATGTTATGTAAGGAGAAATTATTTATTGATAACTGACTGGCACTGAAAGGTTTAGTTCTTCTAAAAAAAGCTTTATTGTACAATACTGATTTTAATCTTATTTACAGGCCTTCTGATACTTCACAAAATTTAGGTTTTTCCGTGAAATGCCGCACAATCGACAAAAGCCCATGAAATCCCACGTACTTTGCCAGATTTTGGCAAAAAGTCTCATTAATCGCATGGAATTTTCAAAGAACTTTGCAAAAATATTAATACATACCATGGAGCTACAATAAATGCTTTTTACAGTTAAATTCAGGTGGTTTTTATACCATAAAGTCCAAATGTGTTGAGAAATTGCCTTTGAAACCGATTCAAAATCAATCAAGCTCGTTGTCGCAACAAAATACTGCAAGGTGTTCTAGGTGTTATACCCAGGGAGCTGGGCACTAAAAGCGATTAGTAGGTAACTAAATATTCATTGGCGCATTTTTCACAAGAATTGTTTTTAGAAGAGCAAATCATTAACTTTGTTCTAAACTTCTAAAAATCACGCGCTTTCGTGAATTTGGAAATACTGCATTTCTTTCTTGATATCAACTCATTTTATTGAGAAAGATAGATCTTATTTGTTTTGGTCACTTAAACATTGTACAAGATTTAAATTTCATTAATATAGTATTTCTCTGGAAAAAGTATGTACCGCATGCCGTGTCTTTTTCTGAAGTTTCAAAAGTATGGAGAAGTTTCTCACCAAAAAGAAGGACAGCCACACTGCCTTGAAGACCAAGGTACATGATTGCTTACAGAGCTACATATATCCAGGAGGAGCTCTTCATGTAGACAATGGCCTCCTCTTCTGCACTACTTGCAACACTGTGCTAGACCATACGAGGAAGTCAACCATCGAAAAACACTTCAAATCAGCAACACAACTTCAAAGAACAAACAATGCTAACAGCAAAGCCACTGGCAAGCAGCAAAACCTGAAAAACTCTCTTAACGTCAAAACAATAGCCCAGGTACATTTTCAAACCAATATTTCCTATTTTAAAACAAGCCTTATTTTTGATAGGCAGAAAATCGTGATCACTTTTATTTATTCATGTGGATCAACAGCAAGTCAATAATACCAGGAGAGAAATCAATGTGATCCTATTTCAAACTTGTTATAGCATTCGGTTCCCATAATATTAATATTATTCGGTTCCCGTAATATTAACACTTTACATGCAAAATGTGTATCACAAAAACGCTCATGTTCTACTATAGATACGCTCGTCAAAATAGCAAAAGAAAGACGAGAAAAGGTTGCAGAAATTAACCATCGAAATTTTCTGCAAAATTACCAAATTTTTCTGCAAAATTCTCGCGAAATACACTTTCAAATTCCGCGAAATCTGGTATTTTTTTCTGTGATACATATATATATCAGAAGGCCTGTATTTACAACATGTCTCTGGCTATGCATAACTTGGCACTCAGTTACTGAGGATAACAAAGTTCTACAGTAGTTTTCCAGGAGTAAAGAATTTATTTTTACAGCTACAGTAGGACCCAACCACAATATTTCCACAAAATATTTCCACAGAACATTACGAAATTCCAGGAATTCCAGAAGTGAGCACCATACACAACAAAGCATTGAACATACCAGAGCATCATCGCGTAATTCCAGGTCAATCAAATGAACTTCTCCTGCAATGAAAAGAAATTTTGATTTATGTCAAATGTTACAGAATGGCAAAAAACAGTATGAAACAACGCATAAAAAACAAAAAAAATTTTAATTGAGTTACAAAGTCATCAGTCACATTAATTTTGCTATCCTTTTACCAAACATAATACCAAACTAGATAAAAAGTTTTCCTTACATAAAATTTGTTTTTAATTAAGGATACACCTGTAAGCAGGTGTGAGTGTGAGTGGATGTGGGTGATTTGTTTACAAATGCACACTGGGAATGAAGGAAACAGTGGTTCAGATGGTAAAGGTGAATGGAGTGAGATGGTACAGGTATGTGTTGAGGAGGGATGATAGGCATGTTTTGAGAAAAGCATTGGAGTTTGAAGTGAAGGACAAGAGGAAGCAAGGACAACCGAAGAAGGTGTGGAAGGTGCAAGTGGAGAAGGAGAGCAAAAGTGTTGGTTTGGAGAAGGAGGATGCCATGAATCAAGTGAGATGGAGAGTGGGAGTTGGAGATATTTCTGTTAAAGTGGGGTAAATCTGGCCAACCCTGTTTACGGGGACAAACCCAGATCAATTGGATTAATTGATTGATTGCTGTACAGTACCATGTAGAAAGAACATACCATGAATCATGGTCGTGGGTTGAGTGTCTGAGGGTCAACCGAGGGTCGCGGGTCTGTACCAAAACGATTAGACCTGTGGTTCTAGACCCGCAGGTCTTGCGGTTCAGGCATCTGTACAACATTTGGGAGAAAGGTGTTGCTCGAATCGAGTTGTTAACTTCTTAACTTACAATGAAGTGCTTTAGGAGACTATAAAATGTTTCGAAACCAAGACTTTATGTCATGGTCCATGTTTTGATGTTTGTCCATTGTTTAACCTTGCACAGATGTCAACCTGCGACCCGCAGGTCCTCCAACAATTGTTATCTATCATACGTTAGATAAACTTATTTAACATGATGTACATCAGTATTTAAAGGACCCGAGACCCACAGGTCTTTACAACTTTTCGGAGACCCACGACCCTCAGTTGACCCTCAGACCCTTGACCCGCAACCCGCAGTTCATGGTATGTTCTTTTTACACTGTACTGTACATTAGCCATACCTAAAAAATACATGTATTAAATAACCTACTTCCACAGCAGTGGTTTAATCAATCCATTGATAAGATCGAGCAATGCACCAGTATCAATGTCACAAACTCACCTCAATAGTAATTTTTACAAGTCAGAGAGAAAAACAATGAAAGTTTATCCAACATTTGGTGCTTTTCAAATATCTATATATCAAAAAATCTATGAAAATCAGAGTTAAGAGCATATTTAAATTTAAAACAAAATTGCCAAGAGCTCAGTAAGACATTGTTTTATCTACCTGCCCATCCCCCTTGGACTAGCAAGGTCATTTCCCAGAAACCATCATTGATACAGCCAGTATTTGTAAAATACATGTATGTTATTGCCATATTGGTAAAATTTCCCTTTTAGTTGAATAATGCAAATTAACCCAGCCCTAACCAATCCCTAATTTCTATAGTAATGCACATGCAATGAAACTGACTGCATGCATTTAAACAAGTATGCACGACAATTCCAAAATTATCCCTAATTTAATCCCAAATAAAACAGGGATACGCTTCATTTTGTAAAAAATAATAATTATATATTTAACAATTTTGAACAATTATTACACCATGCATGATTAACTTTTCCGTTCGATGCAATGGCCAATACTTTTCAAGCACTTGTCGCAACAATAAATTCAGCTGCTAATGAGACATGTCGAAGCGTACAGTATAATGAACAATTTTTTTAGGTTCAAAAATGATTATCTGTGGATCTACGAGATCTCACGAAATTAAATATATATTTCGCCATAATCCGATTATAATTAAATGATCAAGCAACTTTAAATCTATACACTTAAACTTATACACTTAAACTTATACAATTAAACTACGCTACGCGACGTTTTGTAATAGCTTGTTGACAAGGCCAATAGCTATCCGAAGACATCGCAAAAGCATTCTTGTAAAGAAATTTCCTACATACAACTTATTAATTAACCGACATAAACTTGTGTGTCACACAAGTTCCTGTTTACTCTATAAATACTTTTACTTTCACTTTTACTTCAATTACTTTTGTTCAGTTACTGTGTTCACTTAGCTTAGTACGTGGGTGGCTCCACCTAAATTGTTCTTCAACTGGAACAGGATTTAATGGAGCCGAAACCAATTGTAGAAATGCACGCAATATCATGCTGATGAACAATAATTGTTTTGCTATTTATTTTCAGCAGCACTCTAGTTATGTCTGTGTTCAGACGTTCTATTGCTAAGTGCCAGTGGTGCGATCTGCTGAAAAAAAACGCACTTAAGTTATATGTGTCAGCTTTGTAACTTACCACTAAGAATCTTTAACTCCAAGTTTGCCGAGTCTAAGTGTTTGATGTATTTACCCAGCACTTTGTTGAGGACTGCAACCGCTACATACGAGAGCGCCATGACTGGCTTCCGCTTCCCTCGCAGGTCACGAGTCTATTACGAGTCTATTGCTTCAAAACTGGCACAAGTCATAAAATCAACAGTAAAAGCATTATGCACGCCTCCATTGGCTGTCGCTGCACCAGAATAGCTGAATATCTTTTACGTCCAGCTTTAATCTAAGCTCGAGCTCAATCACAGTAGGATAAACCTAACGTTTAGTAAAAGTTCAACACGGTCAACTAAATTCAGGGCAGAACTGTCACGGGCTAAGTCAATAGAGCCCAGTCCATTTGTTTGTTTGTTTTTTTTTTTAGTAATTAAAGCACGTGACTATCTCCCAAAGTAATAATGACTTGTAATGTATAGATCAATTCGAAACTTCAACATCCCCCCCCTGGGCATTTGACAGCAGCCTTTTATTTCCTAACGGAGAGGGAGGGCTGGGCACTTTAACAAACAAAGGAATTTTATATTGCATATATTCGTTTACCTGTGATGATAAGTGTCTTTAGGCTTTAAATTTGCTAACATTTTGTTTATACATGCAGCATATAAAGTTCAGCTGTTTAGTTAAAGTTTACTATTCAGCTCCACTTTTATTATTTAATACACATTTAAAAACTGTCTTATGAATGAAAACATTGCAACCGTTAAATTCAAAGAAAATATCAACAAACACCCTTTTTTTCTAGTCCCAGGGAAGGGGACATTTGAACTCGAATCTTTCCACATGGCGGGGCATTTGACCAGCGATCTTGTCCCATAGACCGGGAGTTTTTAAAACCAACAGCGGTTTCAAAAATCCAAATGCTTGGAGATTGACCAGGAAGGGGGGGCATGTTGATGTTTCGAATTGATCGATACATAATTTTTTGTAAATCATTTGTTGTTGTACCTTTTTTTTACATTCTTGCTGGCGATTTATTCCCTGCTACGTATTCACCGTAATATCATTTTCCAAGAAGTACAAAACAGCTGTCATCCGCTGCATATCCTGGCTTGTTCCGAACTCCTAATCATATTTTGCCAAGTTTGTTTTCACACGTGTAGTACATCAGCATTCGTTTATTAGTTCAATAATAATAAATTATGTCTATATGTTCTCAAGTATAGATAGCACAAACGTGCTAGTAGCTAACTTGAAGCCACACATTGGGCACTATGGCCACGTTGGTAGCGTGCTTTACCCCTTTAAACTACCATAAAAAGCGGATTGATCACTCTTTTTAAATGAAATTAAAGACTTTTCTTTTTAAGAAATATTATTTGTAATTTTTAGACAAAAACATTTTTAACTGTAGAATTGATTGTGAAGCGTAATGGAGCAGTTAGTGTATATGGCGCTTTACCAATGCCACATTATTATTATTATTATTATTATTATTATTATTATTATTATTATATTTTTATTATTATTGATAGTTTGATAGGTCTTCACAGACCTCCTATTACACGGCATTTCGTACAGTATAAACACGGTGTTTCCGCGTACAGTTATCAAAATTTTTTTGAAAACAAAAATGCTTGAAGATTATTTTTGTTATCCTTTTTTAAAGCCACGAGAGTCAGACGTATGCTCATTTTCGATTCTGACTGACAAGAGACTTCAACACTTGAGCACTTCCGGTCCCCTTTTAAAAGTCTTGATGGGCCGAGACAGACGAAACATGCGAGATCTTTGTATGTTACAACCACGGCTGGTAACAACAATACGGCTGCGGCCAGTGAATCGCATTCACTGGGCACTTTTACGATGATTAATTAAGATTTTTTTTTTTTTTTTGGATCAGAAATAATTTAGACTATGAAAATGTTTGAATTGTTTTTGGTAAAATTTCCGTCCTGGCGTACACTATTGTTTAACCATGCAAAGTAACCCTTACCCAGACCCTAACTTCTATATAGAGGATATCATCACTGTGACGCGAACATATGAAGTTTATCTTCGAGTGGCAAAAATCTGTTTTTCCACGAAAAGATAAACTTCATATGTTCAAGCCAACGTGAAACTTTTTTATTACAAAGATATGAGTGTTTCGAAAATAAAAATAAGAAAAACTAAACGAAAAACAAAGGAAAAACAAAGGAAGAAGTCAGCGATATTTTCACTAGTGAGAATATGGAAAATATGTCACTCGTATCCCGGATGTAGTTTCAAGTGGTGTATTTTACAGAAACACTCATATCTATGTAATAAAGAAATTAATATATTAAAGCCAAAAAGCCAGTGCAAAACCGTGTACGACCAATACACTTACCAACGTTGGATCATACGATCTTGATCAGTCGAACATAATTTAAAAGTAGAATATTTTCATCAAAAAGACTTGCAAAGACTGACCTGACAACTTGAGTTACAGCTGTTTGTTTCGGTCCGTTATTTTTTCTCTTTTGATCATATATATAGCTGTAACAGAAATTGTCTTATTAAAACTTGATGAAAACTGGTAATGGCCAGTCGAAATATTGTATAAACAGCCCTAACTCACGTTGTCAGTTCAGTTTTGCAAGTCTTTTTGACAAAAATATTCTAATTAATATATGTGATGAACTTTATGCATAAATAAGTACGCTCCAGTACCGACGGAAATTATTCCTTGTTTTTTTAACGCTTTCAATAGCAATGATAATAGTAATAACAGAAATATTTTACGAGGTGGCCCCATCACCAGTGGTGATTTTCATTTTTTTAGGCCTATTTATGAATAAGTATATATATACAGTAATCGAACCTTTACGAGTTCAATATGGAATTAATTTGCACAAGTGTGTTTTAAAAATAATCAAAATTGAGTGAACCAGTTGAGCTTTTTAAAACACACAAGTGCAAATTAATTCCATATTGAGCGAGTGAAAGGTTCGATTACTTGTTAATCATATACATGAAAAAATTATTAAAAAAATTCGGTGAAAAAATAAAACGTGACAATGGCAACGTGACAATTCTTGCGTGCATGGACAATTCGACATGCCTTCATCGTTGTCATAGAAACTTCTGAATTTTGATTGGCTTATTAGTTTGTGACAATGCATGTGTGCACGGACAAATCATGCCTTCATCGTTGTCATAGAAACTTGTGCATTTGATTGACTTATTAGTTTTAAGATTGTAATTGCACGAATTACACATTTGTGCACAGAATTACAAAATAATTGCACTGCTCTTGACCAATCATAATCAAGTATTTTTTTCATTATTCAACTCTACGCGGTTTGAAGCCATGAGGCATGATGCTAATTTTTTCGAGTGGTGCGTTTTTTAAAAAGCTGGAATAAGAATTTTTTGACGGAGTGGCTGATTAAACAATATCTTCGAAATCTTCGTGCCTTAGCACCAAAAGCAATATATGGCTGAAAGGTTAAAGAAGTCTGGGTAAAATTTCCGTATTGGGGTGTACTATTGTTTAATCACGAAAACTAGCTCTTTCCCAGACCCTAACCTCTACAGTAATACACACGATGAAACTGCATGCATAAATAAGTACACCCCAGTACGGAAATTATCCCGAAGTCTGTAACAAAATAATCACATATATATATCAAGCTCGTTTTCTATCATCGAAATTCTCACGTGCGAAGCAAATGCTAATGATAAGGTTTTATTTTTCGACCATAACATTTTCGCGTCGGTAAAATTTCCGTATTGGGATGTACATACTTATATGCATACAAATTATACATAAAAATCTCACCTACTTTCTATTCATGTAATCCTAACCCTTAACCAATAGACTGATATGTCCCAGTACGGAAATTGTCCCCCAAAAAAGAACTAATTATCCAAAAAAGTAAGAATAAAACGAGTTTCTATTTTTTTCAAACTTTCGTTGTCATTGCACTCTTGGCCATTGCTTTACCTCTCTAGTTAAATTGTGTTTACGGCCTCTTTAGTAACAGAAACTGTAAAGTTAAACTTTGTTTTCGGTCGTCAAGAGTCCTTGCACATGAACAAAGTAACATGAAAATGTGACTTTAAGTATGACTTGTTTTGAACCTTTCTCTGAGTATTGTTTTTATCAGACATGAGTTTCTTAGTGTTTTTTATGTATTAGGAATAGAGAGAAACTCATTCATACTTAGAAAATTCTAGGAAAGAAGTAAAGTTTCAACTCACCTTTCAAATCCGAACCACAGAGATAGAGAGCTTACAACAATTAACTTATGCATCGTGCAAAAAGTGCCACACAACTGAGAAACGAAGAAGGATTCGTTGGGATTGGCTTAATTCTCTGCATCAATAAACAATTTGCTGTACAACTGGCTCATTTGAAAACAATCAACAGACGCTGTGCGTTTTTCATTCGACAAAACAGTAAATCGCTTTCAAAAAAACGTCACCACTCTTGCATGTCCCGTGCAGAATTTCCCATGACTGAAAATCAATAGGTTACCAATCATGTCCTATGCAGAATTTTTTATAGCTAAATCAGCTGTTTTCAACAGAAGAAAAAAGCTTCTGGCATCGATGGCAAGCAAAGTTGTGTGTGATTTTGACGTTGTCCACAAAACATAAAAGTAAACTTTTCGATACATATTAGGGAGCTTAAGCAACGAGGACGGCGACGCCGACGACGACGGCAAAGAACAATAGTAAACACAATAGCTGCACGTT
>JAOBBB020054787.1:0-14424 GCA_025331005.2 Zoanthus gigantus
TCACATCTTAAGGCGCAACTTGGCAGCCGATAGGAAGTGCCCTCAGTGGAAGAAACAGACCACAACACCGGGATCAATATTTATGATATTTTCTTTTTTATAAAGGCCACCTGTTTCCAACTAGCCCTTCTGGTTATCACAGGCGGCCAACACTTTCACTCCGTTTATACAACTTGTAAAACACTAAAAAAATTGTAACACAAAGTTCAAATAAATGTTTTTGTTGTTTGTTGTTGTTAATTAATTAAGAAATGAAGCCCTGGTGAAACAGAGAGAGCGGATCAGTGAAAACCCGAGACGCAGTCGAGGGTTCACCTGCTCGAGAATTCTTACAAACTTTGCCGAGGTTTTCAACAGTTTATGGAGACACGGACATTAAACAATTATTGGACTAGGTTGAGCAAAATATCCTAATTTGTCAGTGGCGAGCAGATTCATTATTTACCGAAGTCAAAGGCTGAGGCAAATAATTAATTTGTGAGACAATGACAAATCACGATATTTTGTTCAACCTAGTCCAATAATTGTTTTATCATTCGATCACTGAGTTTTTGTGTGGGAAGCGTTAACTTTTAAGAGGTAAATGCTCACTGCTTTGTAAAATAAGTGAAGTTGGTATTTTTCAGTCTTCAAATTCATTGAGAAAGTAATGCGGAGTTGCCACTTTTAATCCCAAAAGCAGATTATCAGTTCAAAAAATTTATTTAATTTGTAACTTGGAAAAAAACTTACTGTTTTTATTATCTAACAAACTGCTTAAATCTGCCTCTGTAAACTCTGGAAAACGAGACATTTTCTAGAGGAGGTCGAAACTATGCATGAGTAGTGTCATATTTACAGCTAAACTCTGCCAGATGGTTATGCGCATGAGCAGAGTCATATTTGTAGGCAATTATTTGTAGGTCACGTGGTGGCCCTTGCGCCACTGAGAAAGAAAGAAAATTTCCATCGAATGATAATACTTATTTTCTAACTTAAGACATAATCTAATGCATGAACTCAACAGCAATATTGAAGACTCCAAAATATTTTATTGTATTAAAACTATATGGACTAATAATTTTTACACAAAAGATCAGACATCCAGATTTTTAACATTTTACAATTAATATTCTAAAGCTATAACAACAAATTTTTAACTTTTTTTTTTTTTTTTGGATTGTTTTATGTTAGCATAGTTTGAATTTTGAACTAAAACCAGTTATAAAATACTTTTTATAAATAAATTTTGAAATAAATAACTGGCAGTAATTTTGTGCATCACTGTGGAAACAGTAGGTTTTAAAAATAAACATGTACAAGGGTGTATGCAGGTTCTTAAATTTTTTTTAAAAGTCTGAGTTTTTATTCTTTGTTTTTAAGGCCTTGAAAAAGTCTTAAAATGGTAATTAAAGTTCTTTGTTTAGCTATCTTAAAATGTATTATATTTGACTTGAATTAAAAGTTGTTTTACCACTGGTTTTAAGTTGAAGCTTATTCTGGATATATTTTGGTTATTGTGCACACCAAATGACTTGAAGAAGCATTGAAAAGCAAACAGAAAAACACATGAGCAACCACTTCTTCATGTGCACAGGATTTGGAGGAGCATAGGTCTTGAATTTTGAAAGTTTGGGTCTTAAAAAAAGTCTTAAAATGGTCTTTGAAACCTGCAGGAACCCTACATAAAGTTTTGTAACAAAATTTCTAATTTAAAATTCAAAACTGAAACATACCACATAGTAATAGTCGCAAAGCTATATTTACAACAAAAAGTACATATTTCTTTGAAATGAATGTGTCTAATTTTATGAAAAGGTTTTGACGACAATTTTAATCAAATTAATACAAAATAAGTTAAATACAATAAAACATTCCTTTTGTCATTTGTCTTGCTATTTTTTAAAAAAAAAACTAACAAGCGAACTAGCAAGTTTGAACAATGTGTACTTTGATATAAAAGGCTGAAAAACTTATGACATGCCTGATCACTTTAAGTAGTGAAAGAATTGGAGCTGATGTTTTGAGTAATAACCCTTCTTTAGATCAAGTTAGAATCGAATATTAACTTCATCATACTGTACAACCTTAGTAGTACATAAACACACCTATTAGCTATAGATTAAAGTAATTAACTTGAACATTTAATTTTGTTTAGTTTATAAAATTCAGAATGTCTGTTTTTGTAATGTATGAAAGGTAGTACTCAAAAGTCTTGGTACCAAGTTGTGGATAAACTTTCGTACTAATTATTGGTGGAGAATGAAGAACAAAGGTTAAAAGTAAAGAATTTTAAATAGTCAGGAGCTTTAGCCAAGATAAAAAAATGAAGATATTTTTCAATAAAAAAACAATCTGGAATGTACTGGCCTAAAAAAAAATAAAGTTCATCTGAGTAAAAAAATAAATAATATAATGATAATTATAATATATTCCACTAAAATAGCATCTTTACCTTCAGTTACAAGAATGTTGATTGGTGTGGTAACAGGGAAATAAAATGGTTAAAAGCTTGAAATCTAGTGAAAAGAAACTTGGAAATTGTTTATAAATCTGTACACATATTTATAGCAACTCTCAATGTAGGAAGCACTTACTTACGATAACTTTATTTTTTTATCATAAATATATGCGAGAGGGCCACTAACATAATATATCGTACTTTCTATCACTTCTACCTCAAAGCTTCTGAGTGGAAAATGACAGAATTCATCTTAGTAAAATCCTGTTTCTTTTCAGTTAGTTCATGGCAGATTAAAATCTGTTTTGTCAAACCTGTAAAAGAATGTAAGTTGACAAGTTTTAGATGTTTTAGCTACTAGTTAGCAATTTTTAGTTAGCCAGTATGTACCAAATACCAACATCAACAGAAGGTATTCTATATTACCATCAGAGTAGGCAATAAGTGCTGGCGACCGTCAAGATTACCTGCCATTACAACATTTTGGCTGGAAATCAGTGGATAGAAGCAGAAAAAACAGCAGGCATTACAAAAAAAATCGACACAATTCATTGGTATTCTCTAGAAACTTATATCATTCTGCTAAAAGCAACTAAAACAATATAATTGTTATGATAATTTTATACGGTTGTTAACATTGCAACTAATAATTATTAGACAAAGTGCAGCTGCTGTTTAAATTATAATTTTAATTCGGTTTAGCCAGTTTTTTTAATTTGTTTTAATTGGTTTTACAGAACCTGGTGTCAAGGATTTCAATTAAAACAAAATGTCCCATGAAACTTAACCTCAAAAGTTATTTTTGTTAACTTGAAAACAAGGCTGGTATGCTAGGTTGTATTCATTTGGTAATCATAACCATCATTGAAAATTGAAAGTGGTAATGTAAGAATTTGGATAAAATATTACAGCTTTCATTTAATTATTAATTTGTAAGTACTACAAATTAATAATGCAATGTGTGATGTCTCACGTCATCTTAACTAGGAAACAGTCATAAGACCTAACTACTGAATGAATGAAAACATACACAGTTAAACTTTAACTGAAGTTAGTCCCCACTGGCACTTCTGAAAACTAACTTGAAGATACAGCAGAGTGAAACTTTGTAAAATTAAGTTAATTAAATTAAATCAATCTGACAGATTTATTTACACTTTTTTACAAAGATGGCAAAGTGTTTGGTAGTTTGCTAACATTTTCAAAATTTTGACCAGGTTTTTATTTATATATATATATATATTATTTTATTTTGTTAAACAACTGTAAATAAAGTGAGCTGTTTTAAAATTATTTTAATACCTGTATTTGTAAAATTGAAAAAAAGGGTTTTAAGCCTGTCAAATTTGAAATGAACTACAAAAAATCTGAGTTTGATTGTGGTTTCAACCAATGGGTTCATACACTGTACACATGATCTTATCTGGCACTTCTGAAAACTTACTTGAAGATATTTGAATGTTGGTCTTTTCTTGGCTTGCTTGGCGGTTTCACCTTGGCTATAATTTGCCTGGCATAGTCAGTGTTGTGTAGACCTGCATCCCTGAGTGCTAACTCAACCTTGATTCGTGCATCACTTCTCACCTGGGTCTCGGTGAAACCATACATGTTAAATAGTGGTTGTTGTAATTCAAGTTCTTCATCATAAATGGCTCCTGCTTTAGCTTGTGATGCTTCTGTTGGCTGCAGAACTCGAACTAAAAAAAAATTATATAAAGATTTCCAATTGATTTTAACAATTATAATTATTGTATGTAAGTTGTCAACGATTGATTTTGTACTACTGTTATCAGCAAAAAAAAAAAAAAAAAAATCAAAATGATTTCTCCTGTCCTTGTGAAATGAAGCTAGGAATTCTTAGGAATGAAGGTGTGAATTTTCTCAGTTAGACCCAGAAAGCTGGGAATTCATTTCAAAAGGGTGGTTTGATGTATACATTTTAAAGTGCACATGAAAAGAAAAAATCAAAACAAGTCTTATTTGTCAGTTGAAAAGACCTTTATAGAATTTGAAGGATGGTGTTGAAATTTGAATTTCACATATTAATAATTTTGAAAATATACTTATATGAGTATTTGAGATAAATGCCCTGGATTAGAATCCCCAGTCAACTCCATAATCAATTTGCATGTTTTTCTTAATTATAATGAGCACTAGTACTGAAGACAATTACTGTAATTACCAGGGCTTCAAGTTTGTTACTAACACATTAATTGTGCTATCTATACTTGACGTTGATCTTTATAGCTACATCCCACAGGCACTGCAACTTTCATTAAATTTTATGTTCTTTTTGGAAACCTGAGCCTGTATGCTAGCTGTGCCATGCTGATGAGGCATAAAAGGGCTGCAACAGCTGTACATGTTCATGACTGTTACAGTAGCTTCACGCTCACTTTTTATGGTAGATTTAAGGGGTAAAGCCCACTACTAATATGGCCATAGTGCCCATTATAGTGGCTTCAAATCAGCTATTAGCACATTTGTCCTATCCCTACTTTGATGATCTTTATAGTCACATCCAACAAGCATTGTGCTTTTACTACATCTTAGGTTAACTTTCTAACTTAGACAATGCTTTGATCATAAAAACTTCAGGGAAAATATTAAAATAAAAATAAATTGGAAATGTGTTAAAGAGTTTGTTGATTTTATACCTGGATCACTCTCAACATGTGGTTGTACCTGTTCCCTGAGTTTGTCCAACCTCATTTCCTTTTCTCTTTCAGCTTCTTTTTCTTGCTCTTCAGCCATCTTTCTTGCCTGCTTCTGTTCCTGAAGTTTTTCCTCCCTATATTTCACTCTTTCTCTATCAATCTTGGCCTGTTCAGCCATTTGCCTTTGTATCTCCTCAAGTCGTTCTTTGTCTGCCAAGGCTGCAGCTTCTCTCATCTTTTCTTGATGTAAGTGATACTCTTCAATCTGCTTGTACGCTTTCTCGCGTCTTTTCTTTTCTTTTTCTTCTTCCCTTTGTAATATCAGCTCCTGCTCTTCCTGTTTCTTAGCAGCTATGATCACTTTTAATTTTAGTGCTTCAAATTTTTGCTCTCTGAATGCCAGAACCTGGAAAGATTTAAGTTGACATACAGTTATTAACTTAACATAAAAATTAAATCATTTTATTTAAAAGGCTAACAATAAACTTAATATGCATATTATTTTTGGTAAAACACATTCCTCAGCAAAAAATTAAATTATTGAAGGGCAGTGTCCCTGGAAGATGCTATAATTAAATTGTGCTGATCATTCTGTGCTTGTGTCAGAGTCACTAGACATACAGTACGTTTACAGAAAATGTGTGCTGCTTTATAGTTCTCTTGAATATTTAGGGTACAAATAAGGCAAGTTGAATGTCAAATATTTAAAATGTTTTTGGGAATTTGTACTAGAACTGCAGCTGTAACACAATTTTATACAAAAAAATTCAAGTAAAAATGATTTTTGATTTACATTAAACTGCACTATTTTCAAGGACTTTTTAGAGATTTTTTTTGAAACCTGAGTCTAAATCTAAGGGTTTTCAAGTTCTTTAAAACAAAAAGTTAAAATCAAGAGCTTTTGAGGACCACATGCATAATTATGAGCTCTATTAATACCGATAAAAATGCCCATAAATCATCATCAATCCAGTTTGGATCTGGTTTTATCCACGTAAACGAGGGTGGCTGGATTTACCCCACTCCCACTCCATCTCGCTCGATTCATAAAAACTCTTTAAAAAGTTTTTATGGATCTCCATGCAGCCTAGTGGCCCAAGGACCCAGAGCTTATCACCAGTTTCTAAAGTAATGTTCCACAGATGAGTGTTGGTGGAATAATTTTCCACTATTACTGTAGGTTAGTTCCAAGCAGAAGTTAATAATCATTTGATTTACCTTGATGAAAGAAAAGGATCTCACAAAAAGTTCAAAATCTCAATTTTAGCAACTCCACCAGCCATTCCATGCATTTGGCTAAAGCAGTTACATTTATTTAGAGACCTTTAGATTTGAGTAAGAGCACCATATTTCAAGCTTGCACAAGTTTCCATCTTCTCTGAAACAAGCTTGCTTGCATAAATGCACACACTTGAAATCTCGTACTTGTAGTTGGATCTTAAGGTCTCTACTTTACATCACACAAGACAACTAGATCAAGTGAATGCTACACTTTCACAATGATTCATTTGTAGGATATACCTTTTCATACAACTGTTTACAGATTTCTTCCTGTTTTTTCCTTGCTTGAGCTTTCAGAAGCATTTCTTCATGAGCCACACATGCATCCACAAATGTTGCCTTCACTTTTATCAACAAATCCTCTTTGTCATTTGCCCAAGCTCTAAGGGTGCTGCTACGCTGAGTCTGATAAAATCTGTAACCAAGCAGCCATTCCTCATGTTCTACCTAAAAATTAAAATAATTTCATTAATGAACATTTTTTACATGTTTATAAAAAAATAATATAAGAAGTATGCATATGCAATTATCAATTTCTTTTGTCACATTCTGAAAAACTAATAATTATTTTTGTTTGTTAAATTATTGAGCAACTGGTAAAAGCCTAACACTAGTAAATGTCAGATGATAAAAAAATTATTAAATTTGGATGTCACTCTTGACTAGTACACTAATATGTCGGATTTCCTGATTAATTGAAAACTACAGTGTGTAGCTACTACAAAATGCTATCTATTAGTTACTTGTAATAATTACAGATATAAGACTTAGTATACAGATTCACCAAATTGATTGGTTCTCAATTGAGGATTTAGAGGGAAGGATCAGTAACTAATAGTAATAAAAATATTATTGAAATATGTTAAATTCCAAGAAAATGCATCATAACCTTAGCTGTAATAATGACTGAATGAAACCTTCTTGCTGAGATCAATGGCAGTGGCAATCAAACATTTCTTCATAAAATCAAGATTTTGTAAAACAATAACTCTTGTTTTAACTTTCTTTTAGTTCATGAATTCTTAACACCTAACCTTCCCTATTTTCCTAAAATTTATATGAAATACTATTAATAGCAACAATGTAACCAGTGAGAGCAACTGACATTTCAGACTAGCAATAATGGTTCCTATTTAAAGGCATTCTTCTTTTTTACTTATTATCAGGCTATTATATTTTATCCAACATTACCTTTTGTGTTTTACTGTAAATATCAATGAAAAAAGTTTTGCCATGTTTTTGTAAAAGTTCAGCTACAATGCTATGTATTAAAATGTAAACTGTAGACTGAATAGAATAGACCCTATTTAAAAACTGCGGCGATTTTAATGTTCTTGTCTACATTTAAATTTGCCCTACTAGCCTCGTTCTTGAGTTAAACTTTCAAAAGAATATCTTACCACAAACGAGGCTAGTAGGGCTAATTTTAATTTTAATGTGGACAAAAAAATATTAAACTCGCCGCCTTTTTGGCATAGACGATCTTGAGATGATTGGGTTCCGAACATTATATTCCATTGTTTACGTTTGACATTTCTGGCACACCACAATGTTCAGCTCTCAAGCTAATTAAAAACACCATACAGCAGAACAGGATTAGGGAATAGCGATACAACAGGATTAGGGAATAGCGCAGTGTTTGTGGGATGTGGCTATAAAGATGAACTCAAGTAAAGAGAGCACAAACGTCCTAGTAGCTACTATATTCGGTACTATGACCACGTTGGTAGCGGGCTTTACCCCTTTAAACTACCATAAAAAAATAGTGAGCCTGTTTTCTAGCAGCCATGGACAGCTGTTTCGTGTAGTACAACGCCAGGGCTTACCCCTGAGTGGGCTAGCTGCCTTTGCTAGATCTTATTAGCAGCTGTTTTGAGATTTCTAAATCAGGAATGGCTTCACTGTTGTTCTGGAGTTATGTAAATTATGTTCACTAAAATGCACAGTTGGAAGAGGGGGAATGAAGAAACCGGAGCAAGCTTATTCCGGATCGAAACTCGCGCGATGCGGTATCTGCAGAAACGAATATATGACAGAAACCAGAATAAAGGCCATGATATAACTATTTTAAATAACAAGCCTAGACCATTATTTTTTGAAATCAAGACATTTTATTGGGATTTTAAAAAATGCTAAAATAGCGTAACATAGCCCCTTTAAACTTCAACAGTCACAGACTCGAGATGACGTTGAGAGAGGAAGTAAGTACGAATAACACACTAATAGCACTACTATAGATACCGCCTGAAAGAAGTATAGCAAGGTAGACCGAAAGATACATAACGAAGAAGGAGCGCATCTAGTTTCGTTGGAAGAGCTTGGGGAAAGTGCGTAATTAATAGCGGGGTAGAAAGAATGATGTCGGACGTTTTTAAATAGCCCTTGCAGAAAATGATTCACGATGATGATGACGCCGACAATTAATTCGACTCTAGAATAAAGAAAAACCTTTTTTGTGTCATTATATAATTTATTATTAAATCTCACTGTTATTGTTATTATCATTACTGTTGTTGTTATCTAGAGCTGTTCGAAGGTGACATCGATATGGATGAAACTATGAAACACGCCTTGATTGGTGGAAAATTGATGTCTCGCGACGCAGTTGTTCAACCAATATATCATTGGCCGAAAGCTACAATGCCTTACAGCTTCGATGGAAGTATCTGTAAGCAGATATAAACACGTTTTACTTTATAATACTTCTAAATATGCTTACAACTGTAAACGATTATATTGGTGTTCCAGAAATAATTACGGGGTTTCCTTCTTATTATTTTACTCTAAACTTAGCCTCTTGATTTGACCTGCTTTGCTTTTTGCTCAACTTGTATATTAGCTCGCCCAAGAGTACATTATATAGGACATTTTAAAATCCAAATCATGGTTTTAAACATAGCTAGTTTTCACAACTAATTCTTAAAGCTACCCCCTTCGATTAGCATCTGGCTATTTTGCGGGCATAGCTTTTTCTTGTATTTGATTTAATTATGTGAATTAATAAAGTTGTTTTTGCTGTTGTTGTTGTTATAATATTTTTGCTTTTACTAACGCTTTAACCTATCCTTTATTATACCCATCGGTTAATCCCTCCTGCCATCCATTCCATCATGCATTATTTATCCATACATGAATGCTTGCATTCAATCTATCCATCCATCTATCCACCGACCCATCCGTCAATCCATCAGTCCATCCATCCATCCACTTATTCATCCATCCATCCATCCATTCACCGACCCACCCATCAACCCATCCAGCCATCCATCCATCCATCTATCCACCCATCCATCCATTCACTGACCCACCCATCTACCCATCTACCCATCCCCCATCCATCCATCCATCCATCCATCCATCCATCCATCCATCCATCCATCCATCCATCCATCTATCCATCCATCCATCCATTAAGAAAAAAATTAAACACATTAACTTTTGCATCGACAACAATTAAATATTAAGATATGATAATGAGATGAATTTTGTAATTTATGTACGAATATATTTTTCAAACAATGTAAATAATATATTTTTAATATTCACGGCTTTTAGGAAGAACAGATTTATTTATTTTTAATTATTTATGTAAACTTGATAAAATTTACCGTGGTTAAATAAAGTGTTCTATCTATCTATCCATCCATCCATCCATCCACCGACCTATCCATTTATCCACGGACCAATCCATCCATCATTCCATCTATCCATCAATCCAACTGTATGTCTTCGTTCTGTATGTCTCTCTGTCAGTTTGTCTGTATGTCTGCCTGTCAGTCTGTCTGTCTCTTTGCTTGTCCATCCAACAAACTATCTTCAGGGGCAAAATAAAACTAAAAAAACTTTTTTTTCTTCTTTTTTAGCGTTCTATAAAAGACTACTAATCACTGAAGCTATGGATTATATTTCTCGTAAAACATGCATCAAATTCAAGCCCCGCCAAGATGAAAAGTCATATGTTCAATACTTTCAAGGAAAAGGGTAAAAGATGTAGTTATAGGATATCTGATATTAAAAAACGCTAACACATAAAGGCAGTAAGTCGTTCTTACTTATAATTTCTTGTACTGGAAAATTCATGCAAATTCTAGTACTACTGATGCTTACAATAATGTTAGCGCTAATGTTACTGGTTAAGCTAAAAAAGTCAGTGTTATTGCTAATGCTTGTGCTCTTTTTAGTGTTACTGCTAGTGTTACTACTAGTGTTACTGCTAATATGAAGTTAAGCCAACGCTTGTTTTTGAGTCAATGAACAAAATCACTGACTCAGGTAGGATTTGAACCCAGGACCTTCGGGTTACTAGACCGCCGCTCTCCCAGCTGAGCTACTGAGTCAACTAGTAGGGGTGTGTGGATTACAAATCTAGTCATGTGTGAACATAGAAGATATCTATGATTAAACTCACAAACATCAGTGTTAAGAACAGGCGCTCTCATTTTATTTTTTGAAAAACCGTTTACTTAAATTCCATTTCAGTGTGTCCAGATAATGGTGATATTTGGCTGTTACACATTCTTTTGTTACGGTTACGCTCTGATCGAGATTTTTTCTGGCTACAACCTCGTACGTACGGCTTTATGATCTACCGTATCGCTCGCTCGTGTCTTCGCCCGCTCGCTCGTTGGCAATGAATTTATTTCCATTGTGTGATTCAAATTCGATATGTAAAGAAGATCTGTGCATAGCGAAAGTTGATTTCATATTTCTTGTCAGCTCGTTTTAGAATAGTGTTTTTTATATTAGATACGTATGGAACTTTTGAAGGCATAAAGCTGTTGCTGTAGTTGGTATCGAAGAAACCTTGCGGATCGAGAAAGTATTCTTTGTCTTTGAACAATAGCTATGCGCGGACGTGACGTCACTAAATATCACGGTCGGACATTTGAACTGGAAATGCATAATTATTACTGGGTCAATGGCGGGTCAATTGAATATTTCGACAAAAAAAAGTAGTTATTTTAACCGAAAACGACGCCGTGCTTGGTTCAAAATTTACCAGCTGTCCAGAGTATTGTACTATTGATCAGCTTAAGAGCTGGTTGAGGTGCAGAGGTTTACAACAAAGTGGAAAGCGACAAGAGCTAATCACTCGTGTTAAGACTTAATCACTATTTTATACTTGATGCCAGCGTCAATGATGGCAAATATGGTTTAAAGCCAAGGAAGATGGAGAGAATAAAAGTTGCTCAAATGCAAAAAAAAAAACCCTCTGCTAACTGACCTTCCAGAGAAGAACTGGAGGCCAAAGGACAATTTTTTTTTTTAAGAAATCAAAAAGAACTTCAAACTGTGCAGACGACAGTCCAAAGTGTTTCATGCGATTAGAATTTTCTTTTATCACTTCATATTCGTTTGTGTTGAGGACTCACGGTTTTTGGTTCTTCCAAAATCATCTTCGTTGATTATATTTTCAAGCTTTGACGAGTTTGGTTCAGTGTTTGAGCACAATTGCCTTTGTTTTGTGGGAGCTGGGGATTGCCGTTCTCGAGGCAGTTTTCGCTTCGGATTTCATGCCTCATCACCCGCTCAACCGCATGGTAGTTCAATTTACCTGGTTTTAATTCCAATGTTTTCTATCAAAATGTATTAGATTCGACTTATTTGATACTGATTGCATAAGTAACTTTGCCCATTTTTCCACTCAATTTTTTTGTCTGTGATCGAAAAACGAACACTAGGGATCCGTATTCTCGTTGATTGTATAATAATAAAAATTCAATACCAAGTGTTACAATAAATAAACTAATATTGTAGACAGAAAAAATAGAATTGTAGTCCCTTCAATGCTATATCAAATAAAATTAAAAAAAAAAAAGCAGTAGAAGTCGGAAGATATACACCACCGATATTTTAAATTTTAGATTTGTTTGTGTTTATAATATAAAATTAGATATACGTCTCTCTTCTTAATGCGCTTCGCACGATCACTATCTTTCTCAGCGTGTGGGTGTATCCGTTGATATTCGGAAAAAACACATACACCGTACTCGTCCCTTTTCAGTTTAGGAACCTTGTAAATTCCTACTGTATTGGAACCATACTCAAAACAGTCTTTCGAAAAATGATTTGAGCAGATTACTGACGAGCGTGAAGGTATCCATTTGTCTCTCTCTGTATTCACAAACGTTATCCAAACTCTTCTTTTTTTAATCGCTACAGGCGTCTTATCACCCCAGAAAGGTATCTGGTACAAAAAGATACCTTTACTGGTATCAGTGCTGTTTGAACAACCGTAAACTACACATCTAGTAGGCAAAACTTCAAAGAGAAAAACTCAAAATCCTATGTGTAGTATTTTAAGGTGATGGGTTCGTAGTTCCCATGCTCTTTACCAGTAATCAAGGCGTTCGACTTCTTTTTCAAAAAACGCAAATTTTCGATGTTTAAGCTGTTAAACTCCAAAACCGAACGTTTATAGCAAAATCGAAAAAAGAACTTCTTAAACAACTTTTTTTGCGCTATCCGAATCAGTAAAAACCCATTTTGATGATATAGGCACTTTAAGCTTATAACTAGACGTTTCGGCATTTGCCTGATACCATTATCAATAACAAATGAAACTTACCAATTGCTTCAAGCTTCTTAGTTTCATTGAAATAATTTAGATAATACAGGCGTTTTGATTGGTCAACAAGGTGTTTTCATATCCCAATGAAACATGAAAACGTGGCAATGCGATTGGTTGTCTCCATACTGTGAGAATTTATAATTTCAATGAAAGAAATATAAGTCTCATGTACGTCTTGGGTTTTCACTGATCTGCTCTAAATTGTTTCCAAAAGTTCGCTTCGCGTGGCTTTCACCAGGCTATGAAGGCAGGGAGAAACTGTAAGTTTCATTTCTTAATTGATAATGTGTTAATGCTGAACAATGCTGAACAATGCTGAACAATGCTGGACAATGCATTTTTCGCTGATCTTGGGATATTCAAAACTGTATTGATCAACATTGGGGATAATTAAAAAAAGAATAGTCAAAAAATAACATTTTAGCTTTAATTACTTTCCTTTTTACACCATTTTTATTTTTATTCTTTTTTTTCCTAGCTGCTACTCTCGTATTGGCCGCGACCCAAAAGACCAAATGCAGAAGATCTCTATCGGTATTGGTTGTGAGAGAGTGGGGACTATTGAACACGAGACAATGCATGCTTTGGGTGTCTTCCACGAACACACCAGACAAGACAGGAAACAATATATTAAGATTATGTTTGGGAATATCAAAGAAAGTATGTCTTAGCTAAGCTTAATGAACTCATTGTCTATTTATTCAGTCATGTGCTATAGACTTGGTCAAAATTTTTCCTAATCTTATGGTTACTTCTTTTCTCAATCTGAATATACTTATAGTTATATTATCATTCGCAAATAAGTAATGGCAAAAACGCAATGCTTGTGGAATGTGGTTATAAAGATGAACTCAAGTATAGATAGCACAAACGTGCTAGTAGTTAACTTGAAGCCAAAATATTGGGCATTATCGTGGCCAGTACAAGAACCTGAGTTTGTTTGTTATCTGTGCTATATGAAGCCTAAAAAGGCCGAAACAGCTTTAAATGGCAGCTAGCAATCACTGAATCAGGCTCACTATTTTTTATGGTAGTTTAAAGGGGTAAAACCGACTACCAATGTGGCCATAATGCCCCATATAGTGACTTCAAGTTAGCTACCATGAAGTTTGTGCTATTGCATAGCCCGGCACAACATAATGAATCAGGCGGCAAATTTACCATCGACTAATCAGGGAAAGACAAACAAAATCAGCCAGTGGTGGAAGTAAAGGAGTCGTCATAAACGTTTTTCTTTCTAGTTTTAACCTCATTTTCTTTCTTCCAAGAGCACTTGAACAACTTTAAGATGTATCCACATGAATTGGGTTCCGATTTCGGAAAACCATATGATTATAACAGTGTGATGCACTACTCCAAGTAAGTGTGCTGCTACTACTGCTACTACTACTACTACTGCTACTACTACTACTACTACTATTACTACTACTACTACTACTACTACTACTATTACTACTACTACTACTACTACTACT
>JAOBBB020054844.1:0-14423 GCA_025331005.2 Zoanthus gigantus
TCTCCAGAACTCAAAGTCAAAGACTGTCATCCGCTTAACACTACAGAAACCGTAGATATTATTATTATTAGTATTATTATTTATTTAACATCGACTACACAGGGAGTGGTCGCCCATTTACCCAAGCCGCAGGCTCATGATAAAAGTGATGTAATATATCAAACACGAGAGACAGTGTTTCATCACATTTCCAAACACTGAAAAGAGAGTTGAAAAATACGATGCACAGTGGAGTCTTTTTGACAAAATTCGAGGTGTTTGGAAATGTGATGAAACCCTGTCTTGAGTGTTTGATATATATTCTCAATCGAAACTAAAACTAAGGAGTAAACGAAGAAATAAAATTCTAAAAATATATGGTAATTAAGATCTAATTTCCAAACCATGGTCACGGTTATGATTTCGTTTGTTTTAACTTGATGAATTATTTATGTGTTTGAGAACGACTAATAAACTACAGTTAAATTTAACTAGGTCTCCTTTTTGCTTTATTACACAGAGCAACAAAGAATCTGACACCGCCACTTTAACTAAACGTAGAAAGAACGTTGATCTTTGAATATAATAGACCTTTGACCTCGGTAATTTAATCTGCAAGTTGCTATCAGGTGTTGAAGGGCCAATTCAGCTATCATTTTAAGAGTGAATAAACTACAAGTCTTAAACAGGAGTCACAAAAGGTGGCAAAAACACGAGAAAGCTTCAAACTGATTCCGGTCAAAAAGGCTCAAGTATTCCAGCCCTCCCTTTTGGTCCAAGTTGATATAACTAGCTAACTTCCGATGAAGATTAACATCCAGAAAGGAGCTTGCTAGTTATGCAAGCATTGATACAAAGAAGGCATTGAGACAGGGTTGGCTCAGAGTTTTGGCCCCGCCATTACATGACGAAAGTTAAAGTTTTGTTTGTTTTTTTAAAGAAAAAGTGATTTGCTCTGTCGATGTTTAGTTTGTTGGTACTTATCAGCCTCGTTCCAAGGGCTTTTCCCTATGTTGTGGGTACCCTGGGAACGAGGTTGGGTACTTATCTTATCACTAACTATGGCTCGTATACTGTATGCACGTTGTGACAGACGGAAAGCACCGAGCAATGAACGCCACAGAATAACTATTTAGCGATCTACTACGGCACTTCGTGAAACTAACTAAAAGGATAAGCCTATGCCGATGCGGCTAATGTTGTGTCGATGACAAAACGCTGTGCTACAAAGCTTACTTATATGAGTTGACATCATGGAATCAGACCAAGCTCCGAGGTTTTTTACTATTAGCTAAGATCTCACTATGGAACTACCAACTGTAATACTATTTTAAAATATCAACCTTAGCTAACTACTGCCTAGTACCTATGACTAGAAACTCAGTTTTATCATCATTTACTAACAAACTGTCTTTTATCATCTAATTATCTTGTAACTTTTATTTGACAATTAGTTTTCCTAATGGCTATCGGACTCGTTTAGCGAAAGCTATTTCCGATAGCCGGCACTGCATTTAATTTATGAATATTTATTCTTTTTATGTGTGTACGTCTTGTAATCAGGGCAAATAAAGTTGTTGAAGCGAGCTTCTCGTTTCAAAATACTTTATTCATCTAAACGATGAAGAATCACACTAAAAAACAAAATAACATATAGAAATGTAAAATACAACTTTAACATAGACTATAGGAAACTAAACGAGTAAGTAAACTCACGGTAACTCCCTTCTAGACAGGTAATAAGCATAAATGTTTGCACTGTTCAAATCTAGCATGAAACAATATGGCCGACTGTCCATCCACTGGTCAGCGGCTCTCTTTCAAAAAGTCAATGGTACTAACGAGTCAGCGGTAAACCCTGCAGTTGTTATTTTTATCATCCATAATATAATACAGTCACACATAGCTTTAACCGCGACTTCAGCGATTCAGCGTCACCTGGGGTATTAGGACTGAAAGCAATATACAGCTGAGTGTCGTTAACGTAACAATGGAGGCTTGGGAGATGACGTCGAACAATCTCATGCAACTTGCTTATATAAACAGTGTAGAGAAGCTTCCCTAGACAGGAACCCTGTGAAGCGCCTTGCTTGATAGGGAAAATGTCAGACAACCCCCCACCTACTGCCACCCGTTGCGTTCTGTCTGACAGATAAGACGTAAACCAGTCAAGCGCATGTCCAGTCACGCCAAAATTAGGGGAACTAGTGAGAGAGGTTAAATTTTTTAAAACGCTGTTGAGCATTACAGCATTATTGTAAAACCAAGCTGTATCTGCTGGTTGCAATAGTTTGCCCAGCTCCTCACTTTCACTCAAATAAAGGATTACAGGCTGATCGTTTTGTTTTCAATGATAATAACTTCATAAAAGTTTTATTTACGTCTGAATTGATTTGAGAGGGTCCAGAGGCCAGATCTTGACGTAGACTGATTTCGCTTCCACTAAACGGCCCCGGTGTCATGAAGTTGGTGTAGTTTTAATATGTGCTCGTGATTTTTAAACAGTACTTAGTACTAGTAAAGCTGATGTTACACGAAGCAATTTTTCGTGCAACTTGTCTCGCAAAGCACGAGCCATTGCAGCGTGTAACACCCCGTGCAATGGCTAAAATCGTTGCGAGACAAGTTGCAGACATCATTGCCGAAAGTAAAATCCTGTTCTACTTTTCGCAATGATTTTAGTTACAAAATTCAAGTTGCAGGAGCCATTGTGCCGTGTAACACCCCCTTTGCAACTTGTTTCGCAATGGCGTTGCGAGACAAGTTGCACAAAAAATTGCCTCGTGTAACATCAGCTTAAGTGTAACTGCTAATTTCTTGCGGTTAGCTGGGTAGATCTGCTTACTTTTATTAGTTTTACACTACATCAGCGTTTTTATTTGCCGAAACTTTTTTAGTATGGACATCAGTTACTAAACAGTGAAACCAGAGACAGTACTCAACATTAATATCAAAAATAGAGTTGCAGAAGTTTGTTTTGAAAAGTCTCAAATCTGAGGATTTTGTGATGTTTCAACACACAGGCGATGTCATTGAAAAGGAAGACATTTCGCGACCGGTCAACATTACTCAAATCTTTCAACTTCACATTTTTTTGAATTGGAGCGAGAGCAAACGAAAGGGGGCGGGGGGTGGGGGGACCTTTTGGTTTTTGCTTTCGCCCCAAATTTGGCGTGGCCAAAAAAGAAAATCTGGAATGCTTGCTTCGCAGGCTAATCCGCAAAGGCAAAGGTTGCTTGTCTTGTTAACATTTTCCATTATTTTCTTCATCATAGACGACCGCAATCGCCGATGACTCGACAACTTTATTTTCTTACTTTAATTTATGCCGACCCTGTGTTTAATAACAAAAATACCTACATTTAAAAAGGAAAATTTGTGAAGATTCGAATCGGCCATTAGTATTTAATACAATAGTGCGGAAAAGGTAAAATATTGATGCATTTAATGATTCGTGTGTTTTGAGCTTAACCTCTGGTCCAAGCAAAATTTACCGTGATTTGAAATTTGTAAATTGAAAACAAAAAAAGTTTATAAAATTTTTATTTTTATGTAAAAAGTATAAAGTTTGGTCTAAGAGTTATTTGGCGCGCAATTCAAGATAACGGTCGATAAAATAAATGAAATGAGCTCTGGCGGCATGTGTTGTTAGAGGAAATGTCTCAAAAATTAAGAGGGAATTTGCCGAAGGGGTGATACACTGTACAATGGCTTTGCAAGTTGCTACAGCAGACCAAAAGTCTACTTCGTGCAACGCTACGCGAAATTAAAAATTACGAGACTAGGCCTGTTACAGTATGCAGTTTTCTCAGCAAGTTGTCTCTGCAACGGAGTTGCTGCGAAAATTGCACTCTGCAACATGTAAATAGGGCCTTTGTTAAAGTTGTACTTATATGAATATTTCGACAATTTATATACCACTCTGCATTGACAGTCGGTTCCAAACCCGACAGTGAGCACATTTTTTTTTCAATTTTAATTTGTTATGTATTCTTTCTTCACCCATTTATACTTTAGATATTTCTGTTTTTGAACAGAAATCGTAAGTGAAAGTAAAAATCTAAAGTTGTCGAGTCATCGGCGATTGCGGTCGTCTATGAATGTGGGAAATGTAAACAAGACCTGTGATTGACCTTTTGGCGGGCAAGCAATTTTAGCTCAATTCTTTCATCTAAAATATTGGCTGGAGGTACAAAGGAATAATTTTGTTTTTCTGTAGTTATTTTGTTAAAAGAAGTGCCAAACGTCGAAGTTGATGTTAACCGGCCGCGGAATGCCTTCGTTTTCAATAGTGCATGACAGTATGTTTTAAATTCAGATTTGACACTCATTGAAAAAATGCACACGAGCGACACTTTAAATTATGTTTCATTCATTTTTAAAAAAACAATGGAGGCTGAATTGTTTTTAAAATATTTTATAATAAGTACATTCTAGATATTCCTAAGCCTTAATAAATAATATATAAGAATGTACTGAATATTCATCAAACCAGGAAATATAGCAGGCTTGGAATGTTATTGTTCACCTGTCCTAGATCTTATTTATATGAAGTATGATTTACAAACAAGCTCCCGTATCATATGCTTTGTGGCCCGAAATGAGAATGTTTCCTGATTTGATAACGAACAGAATTTTTCTCAAAATTTAAGAAGTTCGAGGCTAAGGATTTTGTTTGATGAAGTTTCAGTATTTTATACAGATAAAAATTAAAGTTAAATACTTTTTACTCTAAAGTGTATGGGCTGTATGGCAAGTTTGAATATTTTTAAAATACGATAGTAAACAGTAAATTCATTAATTAAAATACATAAATAACCTATTTTAGATCTCGCTGTAGTTATAAAATCTCAGAGATTATAGATAATATCTAGCATATTATTTTTGTGAACTTTCTTGTGATTATTATTGGATCTGTTTATATCTTCTCCGACAGTTACAGTGTACTCATTCTCAACATTCCAATGGCATTGCGATATCCGAAGAAAATAACAGTTATCTGCAAGCGCGGCGTTCCGCTCTGCGTAACATCAAAATTTGCACTAAGCTAAAGCTATCATGATCTTCTATGTTGCCAACAGAGATACTAAGACTCAATCCATTTTTGAAATAAAGCTTTTAGGTTTAACAAAGAACAGACGAATGAACTGGAAACAACCCACAGGATGTTTACTTAGTCTTTGAATGTTTCCAGTCACGCATGGACTTCACGCCAACTGCCACTTTAAACGAACCAATCAAAAGTCACGAGTTACGGGCATGTTTGAACTTGCCCAGCGTGCCTTACCCTTCAACTGAATATGCTAACCAAGCTAAAATATAAATATATAAAGCTCTGAAGAGCATGATTTTATTAGCCGTGTGTATAAATACACAATTTTGAACTAGTCTCAGCTTAGACGGCACTTAAATGGGTTTTGGGAGAAAATGATTGTGAGTCACTGTGAGTACTGTAACAAGTTTATAATTCAGGGGACTTTTAGTTTTATCACCGGCGTAATCTTCAAAACATCGATAAGTTCGAAATCTCTGTAGAAGACAGACATTCAAGGAGTTTTCCAAGGATGTTAGCCGTACTGGTATGTCATGTTTTTGTCAAGTTTTTACTTTATCTTTACCATAGAACTTTATATAATTAGTTTGTAAACACACGGTGCATATTGAAGGTTTATTTATGAATATATTTGACACTGTTTATATATATGTAATATACGAGAAACAGTCGTAAAGTTATACATATAGTTATACCTACCATTTTTTTAAAATACTGATAAATATTATTGTCACATCATTTTTAAACCTAAAAACTATTATCACAACGTTATTCGACTTGACTTCTTTTCATTTCATATTAAAATGGACATTAGACATTAGAGCTGTAGATGTTTTTCAAAATAAGGTGTAATTTTAACGATAGAAAACCACGAATATCTTGGAGAACTTTGCCTCAGTTTAAACATGAGACTAATCTAAAAAAATAAATCTTAAATTTTAAAAAAAGTTTACAGAATATACATATTCAGAACGCCCTGACTCAAGTACAATACGAAGTGACCGCACACCTTGAGAGATTGACAGAGGAAAGCATATTTAATATTTCAAATATTTCAAGTTTATAGAATCTTATACATTTTGGTTTGGACGAAATGAGTTTTAAAAGCGATAAATATTGGTTCGAAAAACAAACCAAAACAATTGATATTTCAGCTGATAAACAGCATTTGGTTTTGCCATTAACGTGTTGGTATCTACTGCAGAAAAGACATTTATTCACACACATATTTTTGTTTTTAGATTTAAACTTTTAAACTAAATGATAAAACCAAAACGTTTATGAAATGATTTTGACTGTAAATTATTTCTTCATTTTTCTTTCGGCATTCTAACAAGCTAAACTAAAAGAAATAAAAAAAAACTGATTCTGCAGTCAAAAGAAAGTCAAATCTTTTCATCAATGGGCATTGTCTAATTATAATAGTTAGGCAACATTTTACTTCAAATGAAAGCTTTACTATATTAGAAAAAACTATGATATAATTTACTTAAGTTTCTTTAAGTCTAATCCACAACAAAAAAAATATTAGATAAAATATCCCCGACATTAAAAACGTTTGATAGCTTATATATTTATAATATTTCAGCCTGTTGACCTCCAGGAGTCCTAGTCGAAACTGAGATGAAATAAAAATATTGTTCAAACTTTTTCAATGATCCCTGCATGGGCACTTTTATAGAGAACGAAGACTGATTGATCAGTCCAGTACAGTCTGAGCAGTTAATAATTTACTGCAAACTTCAAGTTTTGTAGGTCTATCCAAACTAAACTAACTGACTAGTGAAACAAGTGGTACACTTAATACTGCAGGTTTAGTTATTTTCTGTTAAATACTCAGATGTTCAGTTCTAAGCAAAATTGAATGACTGCACCTTGTTCTGTTTGTTCTGTAGTTGCTGCCAAGTTAGTTCTTTTAATGGCTTTTAATGCTTGTAATATTTAAGATTGCTGGGGGGTCGGTTTGGTGACCTGATGGGTATGACTATCCAGGCATTATAGTTAGGCCTTAATCGAAGTATACTGTCGCTGATAATAAAACTTACTTCTGATAAATACAAGAAATACATTCTTTCTTTGACTTGTTTCTTTAAGTCGGTTTAGTTTAAATTATACAATACCTAGTGCCTTTCTCAAAAAATCAATCTTTACAGAGGAATTTTGACTGAATAATTTAGAAAATATACAATGGTTTTTACCCTTTCTTTCATTTTTTAACTGAGAAAAAAGGGCGAAATTTAACAAGTTGCTTACAGGTATTGAACTAGTTCTAAACTAAGCTGTTTTGATTCCTGAAAAAAGATGAAGTGGTATAGGAACATTTCTTGCTCACATTCTTGTACAGTTTTTAAAATTTAGTTAGGACATGCTTAAGAGTTAGGAAAAACCAAAAAGAATTCAGTGGTTTTGGTGTTTAATGAACAGGTTATTCAGCTAATGTTCTTTCTATTCAGTTTAATTGCTTGTGCTATATTTTGTCAGTAGCACATTATGTGTCCCTTTTATTTTCAATGAGATCAGCAAGTCTCAAGTGCTGTTGCAACATCAGTCGTGCAGACTCAACTCTGAACTTACACCAAACATTTTTTCTAAAATTGGCGTGTTTCAGGCCAGAAGTTACGTGTTAACTAATGTATGGAGATTCTTTTGTACATGTATGTACTAAATACCATTTTAGGCTTAAATTTGAACATAAATTTAGCTGCATTTAAAAATATTCCTTCAGCATATTACTCCCACTTATAAACATCCTGCCATGTTAACTTTGAGGCGGGCAACGTCGTTCTCATAGTTTGAGGTTTGATAAACGAAATATGATGATGAAAAAACTTGTTTAGAAAGAATGATGCTTTTTCGTTACTGGTAGAGTTGAAAACCACACTATTTAAACCTTTACTTTCTTGTTATAACGAATGTAGTCGAGTAATCACTTCTCAATTGCTTCGTGCAGTCCATCTTTGTTCACAAAAATGAAGATATATGTATACAACTAATGAAGAGTTATTCGTGACAACTGGTGTCTTGTCAGTTTTGTTTTGTTTTTTACCCTGTTTTGAGTCTGCTAAGTTTTACTCAGCCCAGTTTCATCAATTTTTTCACGAAGTAAGTATAAGATTTGTTAGTGATCAGTGTACAATCTACTGCATGCTAACTGAAACACTTCTAGCTACAACCGTGTAGAGTATTGAAAATTCGTTTGCTCACCATGGATAGATGTTTCAAATACGTTCCGTTAATGTTTACAGATATATATAGTTTTCATTTTAGTTTTCATCATTCCCGGAGTCGTGTAGATATATATGGCTTTCAAGGCATTTTCGGTTTAGCTTTTGTTGTCCGCCATATTGCATGCGAATGTTCATTCCTTTAAGGTTTTCATATTTACGTGGTATCAATTAGTGATGAAACTAGAACTTTGCGGTAATTTATTACAGGGTAAATTTATGCGCAAAAAGAAACTCGAAGAAAAATTATTGGCCTGCCATTTATGCTGGCTTAGTGCCGTTTGACACTCACAGACAGTAATGGTCACTCCAGTCATTACCAATGAAATGTAACTTGTTCGAGCTATCTAGCTCTATTTAAAATAAGCCAAGTTTACAAAGATTATCTTCTAATGCTTTTTCAGTTTTATTAAAAACCTGTTTTATTTTTCAAACGATTTCTCTGTATATATACAACAAAGGGCGCCACGGGAAAGCAAGAAATTTGGAACGGTTCCTAAAGGCGATGTCCTTTTCAACTAACGTTTGCGTGTTATATATCTAACGCGAAATGACTTGTGTTTACACTCAATATACTGGGTGCATTTATTGGCTTGAATTTAAGTCTAAACATAGTCTTGTCCGATATTTTTCTTCAGCACAATCTGGTTTTCGGTTTTTAGTCAAAGCAAATAGCCAATTTCCCTGCTAGCATGCAGAGGTCTCAATGAAGTAGCCGATTGAAAACTACGAGTCAGTCGACTAAATATATGACCGTAAACAACATATTTCGAAAAAAAAGTAAATGTTAGTTTAATGCCTTGGAATGGAAAGTTACATTACCCGTTTCATATAATGAATTTAGTAACATGGTGGTTAGTAGCTTAATAGTATAATGAGCTTATGTTCATCCATTTTGTTCACAAGATCATTACAAGACAATTACTAGTTGGTCAAGTTGAAGGATGGTTATAGCCTGCAGTCTTCCAAATTTTTTGGACAATTAATATTCTTAATTATACAGAGAATTTCAGCCTCAAATTTTCTTAAAATGTTTTATGATTTTAGTCCCATAGCGCGAATGTTCTTTCAGTGTTCACACAGCATGAAAGCTTTCATTCTCCCTTCATTTGTGTTACAGAGCTGAAAACAGACAAAAATACTTGTGTAAAGAAACATCAAATTTACTCATTTGTAATACCGTAATAACAAATTTTACTAACGGTTCATAGTCAAATACCATTACAACTTGTTCAAAAGCTGATAAAATTTAAAGAGCAGAGAATATTAAGGAATCATATTATGTACTATACTAAGACAATGTTTTAGTAGCGAATATTCGCCGATAAACATTTTCACAAGTTTCTGCAGTGTGGGAAATAAAAGTTACGAAGTACTAGTTGTACTAGCACAAAAATACTGACTTCATGTTAGCTACTAGCACATTTGTGCTATCTATACTTGATGTTTATCATTTTAACCATATTCAACAAACATTGTGCTTGAGTTGTTTGACTAAGCATATTTGTTAGCAATCCTATGCTGACGAGGCCTACGAAGGCCCAAAACAACTGTCCACGACCATGCCTTCTAGCATTTAGGCTCACTATTATTTTTGGTAGATTCAAGTGGTAATTCCCGCTACCAAAAGTGGCCTTAGTGACCATTTTAGTGGCTTCAAGTTAGCTACTAGTGAGTATGTGCTGTCTACACTTGACGGTCAGTCAAAATAGCCACATCCCACAAGCATTATGGTTTCACTATTACGAAATAAAAGTTTCTTCGCTGTTGTTGCGTGGTTGTTTTCTTAGCATGTATTTCGATTTGGAGTATATTCCAGCGTCGCTTTCTTATACAAGAAAAAATATTTTTTAACACATCATAAAATAAGGAGATACAATACAATGAGATATGGAGTTTACTTAAATTTCAAAACCGTAAAAGTAAAATACATTGATCATTTCATTCTATACAAATATTATGCTTTCGTTGCTTTAGTATTAGATCGGCCTAGAGTCTTTTGCGGCCAGGTTTATGTCATAAAGAAACCTTTCCACATTTTTTTACATTTTTAAGTTTCTTTGATTCAGACGCTAAGTTTTTAAAAATAAATAGTGACTTAAAGTTTGGTTATAAAACATGTGAGACTGGATTTTAGTTTCGCTATATTAAATTTTCATTCTCCATTGATGCAGTCCTTAACTTCATAGCTATATGTTTAAGTTTAATTTTTCCAAAACTGGGTTATTTTGAAAAGGATTTAAAAGCTCGCTATATAGTTTGCTAAAATTCATTTATGCAAAGCAAACCACAAAATAAATGAATTCTGGCTCCTGATCAGATTCGTAGAACTCGAGAAGGTACAAATTTCTGTTTGAAAGGATCTAGAGCTTTCACAGTTAGATTGTTAAATTGTGCACATACTTAAAGAGTGAGTAAAGTTTTAATTTGCTTTCTATTTTGATTTAAATTCGGCTCTGCTGCACTAAAATGTATTTTTCTTTACATGTGAGAATGTTACGTATTACCGGTACTCATAGATTGAGATTTATGCTGCATTTGTACACAGAAAATAGAGACGTAGAGATCCAAAGATGATTCTATTCATGCATTTAGTTTGCATAAAAAAGCATGGCGATCCAAAATTTTCATTTTACAGGAGAGAAAATACACTCTGCATGAACAAAAAATAGTTGTTCTTTCCACACATATATTCATACAGCCTTCTAAAGTAATCATAGTTTTTTCTATTTTCTTGTAGGCACGTAAAGATTTTCAATTTGGCCTTGCTCAGTTACATCCGGCGCCATATTGAATGTCGGTGCTTTTGCGTTGCAGTGTTTGATACGACGAGAACTTAAAATGATATAGGAAACGAAAATTAATTGTTATGAATATTTAATTATTCAACATAAAAATTTGAGAAGTTTTGAAGGCCGGAGATACTTATGTAGTTACTTACAACAAAAAATGTAAGCTACACCAAATAAAATGGCCTAACACAAAGAAAAACTCTTGAAAAATGCATAAACGCATTTCAGTGTTTTTGAAAGCATTTAAGATTAGAATTAAGAAGTTTTTTGTATGAATTAATTTAATAACGACTAGTGAATGTTTAATCTTCAGTCTGACCATTAGTTTTATACTCGCTATTGGTTTTGCCGTTGCGTATCACTACTGCGGTATCCAACGGGTTGTATTCCTCTCGACGTTCCCGTCATTACTTGCGAGCAACTACTTGTCCTTTTTTAGTCTCAAATAAGTCTCTGATAAGAAATGTTTGCAATTATTTCACTTTAGATTCCTCAATACTCGTTTACTAAGGTTAAAACAGAAGCCAACAAACTGCGGTTTATGTTCTTTGTCATCCACAAGGAGAATACATTATTTATGACTTGCTGTATAATTAAGCCAATTGAAAATTCGCTATACTTTGCTTTCTCGTGAGATAATGTAAAAACTTATACCACGTTTTACTCCTACTGTCTACGTATGGTTTAAAGGCTATACCTTGCTAGCCAATCAGTGCAAAACCTGCAAATTTGAGCAGCTACATCTCGGAGGCATTCTATCAAACTTCTTTGAAATTTTCCGTACTTAGTAGTTTCGAATTGATCTGTTTAGAAATTTAAAAATTGGTTTCACTTCATATGCACTTTAATCTTCAATTCATAAAGTTTTTCAGATGTCAAAACTTGCCTAAAATGTCTAATTAGGTGCAAAAATCCATCAGCAGAACGACTGGCAGAGAGATAGTTCCACTCTGTACTCTCGTGTTTTGCTACATGATAATTTAGCGGTTCAACCAGCGTGAATTCAGCTCTCTGTTCTGGGTTCTTTCACAAGATTACCTCAGCCCATCATTCTGGCTTTATGATGCCTGCCTGGGGGCTTCTGCAGTTGAAAGTGGCTGGAACTATCATTTAAAAACACGATGCTTGCCAAATTCAAACCTTTCGTGACGATTTGCTAAAAAGCACATTCAATGTTGGTGACGTCATATAAAAGCTTGAGCCACTGGTAAAATTAAACAGCAGCAATATCCAAAAATATTGTTGTGTTGGATTGACAAAACCCATTTGCTTTTAACCCGTCAAATAAGTAAAAATTATAACTGCCATGGCCGTCAGCAAAGGTTTAATCTTGTAATAATGAAATATCAGTAATGTTCTGTACTATTTTTATTGTATCTCTTGCAGGCAAAAAAAGTACCTAATTGTCAAATTCATCTAGGTGATAGACCAATTCAGGTATGTATTTTTCTTCCTTTGTTCTTTCCCTCTCGCCTTCCTTCCTTTCTTCCTTCCTTCCTTCCTTCCTCCCTTCCCTTCTTCCTTCCTTCCTTCCTTCCTTCCTTATGTCCTTCCTTCCCTTCCCCTTCCCTTCCCTTCCCTTCCCTTCTTTCTTCCTTCCTTCCTTCCTTCCTTCCTTCCTTCCCTTCCCCTTCCCTTCCCTTCCCTTCCCTTCCCTTCCCTTCCCTTCCCTTCTTTCTTCCTTCCTTCCTTCCTTCCTTCCTTCCTTCCTTCCTTCCTTCCTTCCTTCCCTTCCCTTCTTCCTTCCTTCCTTCCTTCCCTTCCCTTCCCTTCTTCCTTCCTTCCTTCCTTCCTTTCTTCCTTCCTCCCTTTCCTTCCCTTCTTCCTTCCTTCCTTCCTTCCTTTCTTCCTTCCTTCCTCCCTTCCCTTCCCTTTTCCCTTCCTTCCTTCAACCCTTCCCTCCTTCCTTCCTCCTTTTCCTTCTTCCTTTCTTCCTTCCTTCAATTCTTTCTTCCTTCTTTCCTTCTTTCCTTCCTTCCTTCCTTCCTTCCTTCCTTCCTTCCTTTCTTTTTTTCCTTCCCTCCTTTCTTTTTCTTCCTTCCTTCTTCCTTACATCCTTCTTTCTTTCTTTCATTCCTTCCGTCCTTCCTTCCATCTTTACTTCTTCCTACCTCTCCTTCCTTTCCTCCTTCCTTCTTCAGTTTCTCTATTTTTACTTCTTTGTGTTTCTTTCCTATTTATCTTTCTGTTACTCTCTCGCGTTTATCTTACTACACTTACTCTTTATGTTACTTCCCGATCTTTTATTTCTATCCCAAATAAATAATGGTTAAAGTCCATAATGTGCACACTATAATTTTCTGTTATACCTGACAGATTACACTTTCACGAGCAATGGCTGCTTTGAATATTTGGCAGAAGATGAAGCTAGCATGGCATTTAATTACAAGCAAGGAACCCATAAGGTAGTGCCTGAAATGTGTTATTTTTTGCAGTCCTGCTTTGAATTGCTTGACCTTTACTTGAAAGTTAATAATATACAAACACATGACTCACATATATTTAAGCTTATGGAAAGGTGAGCAAAATTGTATTCTGTTACTTCTTTTTGTTGGCATTTTAATTATTTGTAGTAGTACTATAGATGCGCTTTGCTCTGAATATATCATCCACTCTCTGCAATGCTGAAACTCCTCTCATCTTAAGCATGGCAAGTTTTTTTGAAACACACATCTAATTCATGAAGTGGCTTCCCCTAAGTGTTTATTCATTGTTCTGTTCAGTAAATGAGATCACATATTGCACAATTCCACATTGGCATCTTCTGACGGACGTACTCACAACTAGATTGGCCATGTTCTCATTTGTTAGCGATTCAAAAAATCTGTGTGTGCCACCCTACATGTACATGTTAGGCGAGATACTGGTGTTGCTTTTGACCGTTACGTCGTAAGAAACAGAATTAAACTCAAGCTAAAGAAAGAAAGTTAAACCCCATAATAAGTACCAGAATCAGAAGGACCTTCTATGTGGAACTTTAAAATAGATTTATGTTCTTAAGGTAGTTGACGAAAACCGATACAAATATATATATTTAATGAGTCAGTTTAATGAACGGCTTAACTTCACTTCTCAAAAAGTTCTTGGATGGAAGAAGAGAAATAGCTACCCTTGGATTTTTCCAGAATTGAGGAAGTTTCACAAACGGTAGAAAGAGCTTAATGAAGAGAAATACAGCAACAACTCTGGTCATATAAGAAAGTAAATTAAGCACTAAAGAAACAAAAGGAGTGGGATGGAAAGCAGATGGACAACTGCCACCTGGTCAGCCTGGTTGGTAAGGCGCCAGTCTGCTGTGCGGGTTCGATTCCCGGCCGGACCACCACTCAGGGTCTTAAAATAATTGAGGAGAAGGTGCTGCCTTTGCTCTAACAT
>JAOBBB020054913.1:0-14423 GCA_025331005.2 Zoanthus gigantus
ATATATAGGGAGTTTTGTATTTCGATTCTTCCGTTGTACAGTGCTCGATACTTAAAAGTAGAGCGAAATAAATAGGCACGAAGAAAAAATCAAAAAGACTACATTTTCATCCCTATAAGCCTGTTTCGTGATTAACTCACTCTTCAGGGGATTTTAATGAGGAGAATATACACGACCATCATATTTATATTATAAAATTTACATACTTATTTATATATCGTATTGCTTTTCATTTACTGTGTTTTCAGCTAGATAAAATAATTACACAGGAATATATACCAATTAATGTTTAGTTACGACTGTTCATGAACGCTTTTAAGTTAATAATCTAACCTGAGAATTTTTGCCGGCTTAAAAAGATGAATTTCGCCACTTGCTATTTGGCGCCAACTATTGAATTAAGCTTGGAGGTTTTGAGGTTTTTAATGAAAAGTTATTTTTTGTATTTGTTACTTTTCTTAAACCTTTTTAAAACTAAATATACTTGTTAACTTTTCAAATATGACATTTTATTTAGAAATGATTGGGCAAGTCATGATCAGCGTTGAGTTTTAAATCATACAAGATCTGAGGGAATTCAGGGCGAAAGACTTAAAATATTGGAAAGAATTCACCTTTGCCTTTACATGGAGTGATGTTTCATCAAAAACATTTTCGCAGAGAAAAAATATATTAAGGTTATCGTTTGACAAATTAACCTTGTCTATGCATTTCATGACAATCTCTGTTATTACCTGTTAATTATGTTTTTCGAGCTCATTCAGAAGACGCAAATTGAAGATGGCGCCAGAGCAAGCAAATGAGACAAAACAAATCTTAAAATCAATTTTGACAGTCAGACTTTTAAATGACTCAATATCTGTCGCAGTACGGCAATCGTTAATAATCTGCGACATTGCCAAAGTTGTGAATCTTTAGCGTTCTTTTGACATTGCAAAAGTTGTGAATCTTTAGCGTTCTTTCGAGTTTTGTTAAACCGTTTGCAGATTATTAAATCAGCCATTTCAATCTGAGCCTTTTATCCTTAGTCTTAGTCAGTTTGTCAGTCAACTTACCGGTTTAATTTTGGAAAATTTGGATGGCCCTTTCATGTTACATTATAAAATACCATTTTTAATTTTAGTTGATTACAATTAGTTGTATCTTAGAACATTTAAATTACAAACATACCAGCATAAAACTATTTCCGACACGGCTTCAACTACGCCTCATCAGCGCCCTGCGCCTGCGAAAAGCATAGCTGTTAGATATCAGTCGACTTTCTTTAAAAACATCAGGAACCAATTTCGGGTGTGTGAATGCAACTCATTTTTGAGAGGTAAAATGCGGTAACCTATTTTTGACTTCAACAGTACCATTTTTTTCGAAGTTATATCCTAACTTGCCTTGAAGCAATAAAAATTAAAATGAATACTGAAAATGTTTGCACGCACCTTATGTTAGAACATGTCCATTTTCTACTGACCTTTTCAACGGCTCTTTTAGCATCCTTATACATGTTCAAACTAGAAAGCTCATGAAAAAACTTATTATAAACTGCAACTTAAGGCAACGATTGATTAAAACCGCGATTGTTGTCACAGGGGCTGAAAGTCAGCAAATAACAGCCGGTCACTTCTTGTAAACAGTATTAAAAGGTTCTAGCTTTGGGTTAATCATTTTAATTTCCTAACATTTATATCGGTTATTGGTTGCAAATAAATTGACTATTAGAATTTCTAATTTTTTAATATGACGTATTGATTGAGGAGACTTCTTGACAGAAATTAGGCAGCTTCCAGGTGGCTTGTAATTTTAGCAAAGTTTTTAAAAAGCATCTCATTTGGATCATGTAATACTTGATAGGATCATAGCCATATGTTGTGTTACAGCTGAAGTTTAGAGTGTTAATCCCTCCTTAGAACAAAACGCGCAAAAAATAATAAACTTGTTTTTAATCTCGGCAATAACAGATTTGGTTGATCTTGCCGAATTAAAAAAAAGATTAAGTATTGTGCTTCTTTTTCAACAATTCAGGACTACGTTCCATATTTTCAATAAAGTAAACAGTACATCTCCATAAATATATATAAATTCCTGATTTTGTCAAATTATGCAGTCTGCACACATTTTTTATAAGAACAAAGAGGCTCAGATTGGCTGAAAATTATGAACAATTTTTAAGAACAAGCTCAGACTGAGGCTAAAAAAAAGTGAAAATGTTGCTAGTTGAAATTTTACTGAATCTTGTAATTTACGTTCGCAATCTGCACAGTAAAAACACAGAAGCACTGTCTCCCATTTATTATTATATCTACTATATATTGTCCCAAATGATACACGTATTCATGAAGAACAAATTGAGGTTGAAGCAGCCAAAAAATTAAGAACAACGAGCCTCGGCAAAATTTACTAGCTCTTATAAAAAAAAGCGTGTATGTGGCGAAGGACTAACACTAAAGACTTGATGATCACAAAATTTCAAATTAAATGAATCTATTCTAAGCAGAAGAAATTCACTGATTAAATATTACACTTGAAGCACTCTGAATGTAACGAAACTTAAATATTAAAGTATTTAACATCGACATATTTTGAAACAGACCAGTTACTACTCTTTTAAAGGAGGTTTTTAAGTTTATTAAAAAATTAACACGGGTAAAGACTAGTATGTTTTGGAGTCATATTGACGCAACCTGAAAAAATATTTCGCGTTTCAACCAATTAACATTGATACACTTTGAAACAGACCAGTTTCTACTCTTTTAAAGTCATTAAAAAATCAACACGGGTAAAGACTATGTTTTGGAGTCATATTGACGCAGCCTGAAAAAACATTTCGCGTTTCAACCAATTAACATCGATATATATTGAAACAGACCAGTTTCTACTCTTTTAAAACAGTTTTTTAAATTTATTAAAAAATCAACACGGGTAAAGACTATGTTTCGGAGTCATATTGACGCAGCCTGAAAAATATTCCGCGTTTCAACCAATTAACATCGATATATAGAAGTATTAATTGTTGGAATCTACAGACCCTCATTATTACCTTAAATTAGAAGATGAACTGAATTCAGTTTGTATGTCGGCTACTATGGAGTGTCAAACTATTATAATTACAGGGGATCTTAATCTTGACAGACTAAAACCTGAAGAACAATTACTACTCGATTTAGAAAAAATCTATGACCTAAAGTGCTTAATAACAAAACCTACTAGAGTAACACTAGATCTTCCACCTTACTGGATGTCATTCTGACGAATAAACCAGACCTTTGTAAAGCCAGTGGAGTTTTCAATCCTGAGATGAGTGATCATCAACTAACTTATGGCCTCATGAATCAAAAAGTTCTTCGATATCAAAGGAAAACAGTTATATTTAGAAGTACTAAAACATTAGATGTAGAGAAATTCAGTGAGGATCTCAGAACAGCACCATGGAATGTAATGGACACGTTTGATACTTTGGACGACATGTATCATTATTGGCAAACACTTTTTAATTCTATTGTCAACAAACATCTATTTGAAAAAAATGAGATTCAGAAAACAGGATGTTCCCTATATGACTCCATACTGGAAACAAGCCATCAAGATGAAGAGAAAATATGCTCAACAGTATGCACAGAATAGAGCTGATGATAATTGGAAATTGACGACCAAATGGAGGAATGAAGCAACAAAATGTAGACGAAGAGTCATCAGGGATTACTGACAATAAAAATACAGTACCTCAAGAAAACCAAAGAAGTGCGTTGTCGAATCTTGCGATGAAGACCATCCACCCTGGACGTGTGAAAAGTTTAAGAACTTGTCCGTGTCGGAAAGAAAAGGAGTTATTGCACGCTCCGGTCGTTGTTTCCGTTGTCTAGCGGCTGGTCGCCAAAGCAAAGCATGTCGAAACCCAAGACGCTGTGGCGTGAACGGCTGCCGAAGTGATAACCACAGCCGATACTTGCACAGTTCTTTAATGCAGCAAGGTAAACCAACCTCAGAGTCCAGCCCAGAAGAGGTCGAGAGGTCGCATTCAACACATCAAGCAGCTCAGGTATCATTAATGGTGCTTCCGGCCTACATAGTAAATGAAAACGTAAAGTTGAAAGTAAATGTTATGTTGGAACCATGTTCAACTGGCTCCTATATAACAGAAAACGCGGCAGAGGAGTTGAGGCTTCAGGGCCACGCCCAAACCCTTACAATCTCCGGAACAGGTGGGACCGAAACTGTTCAGCAATCAAGACGAGTTAAATTGTCTGTACGAAATCTTGACGGTGGTTTCTTAGCGCAATTACATGGGAACGTTCAGGACGACATTGCAAGTGACACAGCAGCCCTTGGGTGGTCAGAGTTGAAAATTAAATGGCCTCATCTTCAACCGATTACCTTCGAAATAGTTTCACGAAGAAAGCAAATCGATGTGCTGATTGGAAATGATCACCCCATATTTCATCAAGTATCGAAAGAAGTTATTGGAAGTCAACCCACTGATCCTATTGCACGCTCGACAAATTTAGGATGGGTATGTTTTGGCCCGGCATCGCTTGAAGAAGTACAAAAGTCCAACTCTCGTTCCCATATTACTCGCACTTGCCGTCCATCTAGCAACAGTGCCGAAACCGAGCTGCTGAATGAGTCTCTCAGAAGATTCTGGGATATTGAAATCCATGAAGAAAAGAAACAGCTGCATCCGTGTATGGACCCAAATCGCTTCTTATCATTTCGCCGTTTAGTCCGTGTCACAGGTTGGATCAAACGTTTTCTGCGTAACTGTCGTTTGCCCAAAGATTCCAGAGAAACAAGTATCCTACTCAAAACGTCGGAAATAGCAGAAGCACAGAACTATTGGTTTCGATATGCTCAAGCAGATGCGTTTGGTGATAAAGACAAGGATGTTATGAAACTTAATGAACAAAAGGACCAACACGACATATTGAGATCAAACGGACGGCTATGCTACGCAGAAGATTTACCGTACCATGTCAGACATCCAATAATTCTACCAAAATGTCACGCTGTAACAAGACTTGTTATCACTGATGCACACGAAAGAATCGGTCACGGAACAGGAGTTGAACATCTAACTGAGCTTCGTGCAAGGATTTTGATTGTCAAGGGAAGACGGAATTTAAGGAACATTATCGAGTCATGCGGTGAGAAATAATAATAATAATAATATTATTATTATTATTAAAAATAAAAGGCTTTATTTAACGAGGGTAACACCTTACAGTAATTAATAAAAACACTGATAACCCCGTGGCCCTCAAAAACTACTACTATCCTATACTAAAGCTATGATAATTTCTTCAAAGTTTAATTAAAATATAAAGGAAGTAAAACTAAAAGTAATCAAGTATAAAAGACAAGTACTTTATAGTTTAAGAAGCATGGTGGCCTTTTGATCCTCTAAAATGGATTTAAAAAGATTAATTTTAAAACTAAATACTGAGCTCTTATTTCTAATACAAGCACTTGTGCTATTCCAACTTTGTATTGTTCTTACAGTAAAAGTCCTTCCTTCTTCAGTTTTTCTTTTATACTTTGGGCACACTAAATTTAAATTCGAGTGTCTAGTGGTTCGTCCATGGATTTCTGAGTTCTTTTTAAGCAATTTATCTATGTAACTAGGCGTAATATAATTATCATTTACTCGTTTATAGGCCAATGCGCATCTTTTAATAAGCGACTGTTTTCTAAACGAGAGCCAGTTTAGATTGTTAAAAGAACAACTGATGGAGTTGTCTTATTTGCTTCAAATATAATACGCGCGTCGTCGGAGATTCAATGCAAAACCAACCTGCCAAATGATGGCCCCTCTCCCGAAATGAAGGATAACACATCCTTTAAAAGCCTTTGAGCGTGTCGTAATAGACTATGGGGGTCCATACTTAACAAAGCAAGGGCGTGGGAAACAACGAGCAAAACGTTACTTGTGTCTTTTTACATGTCTCGTTACCCGAGCAGTACATCTGGAACTAGCTTATGGACTAGACAGACTCTTTTATTAACGCCTTTACCCGCATGACGTCAAGGAGTGGGATACCCTCTTATGTTGTGTCAGATAACGGTACAAATCTCGTTGTTGCTAAAAGAGAATTACGCGAGTTGGTCGAAGCTTTGGATCAAGATGCAATATCGCAGAAGGCTTGCCGTTATCATCATCAGATTGACTGGAAGTTTGATCCACCCTCAGCCCCTCATTTCGAGGGGGGTGTTTGAAGTGATGATCAAGAGCGCAAAGCGAGCTTTAACAGCCGTCCTTAAGGATGCAGATGTTACTGATGAAAAGCTGCAGGCAGCTATGTGTGGAGCCGAGAGTTTCTTGAATTCTCGACCAATTACATATGTTAGTTCAGATTCCAACGACTTGACCCCGCTGACGCCAAATCACTTCATTGTTGGACAGTTAGGGGATCAATTTGCTCCAGAAGCTAGTGAGCTTCAACAAGTGTACAACCTGAGAAAGAGATGGCATCGAATACAGCAACTGATAGGAAATATTTGAAAGCGATGGCGACGAGAGCTGCTGCCAACTCTGAACGTGCGTACGATGTGGTTTAAACCACACAGGAACTTTGAAAGAGGTGATGTGGTGATATTAGCAGAGCCAAAGGCCAATCGACGGGAGTGGACGCTAGGTCGTATTACACAGACCTACCCTGGTACGGATGGATTATTCCGAGTCGCCAAAGTGCGCGTTGGAGACGCAGAGTACTTACGTCCTGTCCATCGTTTGTGCCCGCAGGAATACAGTGATGGAGGGTGATATGAACATCAGTTGTATGGAGCATGTTGTAGTTGTTATTAGGACAAGAGAGATGCTCTACGGAGCTTTAACGTTGACATTTTGTTTCTATGTTTTAAACTGATACAAGATGATTTTTGAGTTAATGCGAACACTACGTATTCGGGAGGGGTATATGTTTCTGAGCGTTTTTCCCGCCTTTTAAGGTCACGTGATTTTGATTAATATGTGTGTGATTCTCAAGTTAGTCTCGTTCGTTTTTAGAGCACCTGTCAATAAATTGAAGTTTGTCTAGCTCGTTTGAGAGCACATGTAATCACGATAAAAACCACAATTTCTTGAATTATGAAGTTCAAGGCCTGCCAAATGTTCAAATATCTTTTTAAAACCCTTGACGACAATCTGCTTCTCGCAAATAACGAATTTAGTTTGCAAACACTCAAATTTCCATTTTATCAATATAAAGACAAACCAGTCCGCCATTCAGCTACGATCATGTACTTTATTTGCCAATGGCCTTTTGGCTCACGCCCTGCTTAGTGACAAGTAAACTATAGAGTGGCAACAGGGGCACTAACCTCATAATACAGAGGTATAAAAAAGCTATGTTGGGATTCTTGTGTGCAACGCAACAAACCAAATGGCTCGCTAGAATCATTTTACGAATCCACTTGGTTTCTACATCTGTGTGATGATATTGAATTTAAAAATCTCATTAAATCCGGTATTTTCATGGAATTAGAGATGTTCTTCGAGGGAGGAATCCTTGCCGTGACCTGCTTGCGTAGCGCTTGCATAGTATTGCCTACGTACTGCTTGTTACAAATGCTGCATGTGGCCAGGTATACCAAACACCGAGAGGCACATGTACCTCTGAAGTTAGTGCAATGTGTGGTCCCTGACACAGAACAGACAAAAGTTCCGCTCCTAACAATAATGGGACAGGTTTTACACATGGGTATGTACTACATTGGTATGTACCTAAATCGTGATCAGAATTAGATGTAGAAATACGCCTACATTGGTAGAGAATGTCCCTGAGATTTGCCCCACACTGAAAACTAAGTAGCACCTTAGCACCCATTTCTATAAAATTTGGAAGATCTATTTGATACCTCTCCTCCTTTTGTAATGAACTCTGACGTTTCCTTAGCTCCGTCCGCATACGTAACTACCCATGGTACCAGCTCCACCCCTGGTTTCGGCGCCGATATTCTAGCACGCGAGGTATTCCCATTACTTGTGATATAATGAGATGCACTAAATTCTTCTTGCAGCCACAGATTTTAAAGGCCTCCTCAAGATCAGCAAGTCGTTGCTTAAATTTGTTGTATCGATTTTGTCATTCAGATTCCTTTGGTAATACAAAATCTTGTTTAACAATTGTGTTCTCATCTTTACCATAAAGATACGGAAAATATCTCAATGCTTTCTTTGCCAATGTCAGTTGGATCGGTATTGTTCTCAGTTTACCTCTTGCAATATTCAATGTAACAGTTCAGTTGGGATTTTATAGTTAAATTCTTTGACTGAAGAGGGAATTCCACACTAAATTTCACTTGAAGAACCAATATCACTCGGGTCGCATAGCGACTGCCATTAACAATTTTTTTAAGTCATATTTTTTTTTTCATGAAATCCGAAATCTTTTATTTATCCAATCAGCGTACTGCTTTTAACAAAACTGTGAGTATTCCACAAAAAATATCCACTGTAGATAACCAATCAGCACGCGCATTTTATGGTGAGCTATGCGATTCTATCCAATAGTATTTCCAAATGGGAATTATAGTTCCGTGAAATATCTTAAAAGGTAAATAAATAATTAAGCATATGTACAAGCATACATTTATAAGCTTGTTTATACAGACAACTGTCACACTGAAAGCTGTAAAAAAGATTGACTTACCATAATTCGTCCAATTAAATAAAGAAAGAACAGGAAGCAGACTACATGTTCATGATGCCAAATGTAATCCTATTAGACGACATTTTTCACGCTAACTAATGATATAACTGCAGACAACAAATAAACCAAATTCCCCTTTCTAATTACTACCTTAAAGAGCCAACTTGCCAATGACTTTGTTTTTTAAGAAAAAATATCAACACTTAAAAATGAAAGGTCGAATCAGCTGATTTCCACGGAAAAATCCAATGCGCGACTTTTCTTACAGTATTGTGCCACAGAATTTTTAGAAATTAGAATGATGAACCTAAATGAGATAAGTGATATAGTAAGAGCTTCAAGGCTGAAGACCTGGAATCCTTTCAAACCAACCTGTTAAGGTGCTTCTGACATTCTCCTACTGGTTATCACAAAAACACTCAACATGTCTCTTGAGATTGTGCAGACTTCCAAAAACATCTCAAAGTAGCACTTAAAATCAAGAAGGACTTGCAGAGGCAGGACCTTACTAGTAATTGTGAAGGCTCAAAACTGTCTGTGCCTACAAATAGATGAACTTGCACTAGCAGATATCCAAATTATTGCTAGGAACTCAGCAAGGAACAGTTGAATGTGTTCAAATTAACTGTAAAATACCTTCTTTCACTTACAGAAATTAGATAAAATTAGAGAGTGCCTCTCCCAGAACGATTCGGAAATTTTAGTTTATGCTTTTATTTCTTCTAATAGATGCAAAATAGAATAAGTTAGAAAAAAAGAAATAACATGTGAGCATGCTTCCATCTGGAAGGCTACATCATACCTCAGATTGCTTCAATTCATTTAGCTCAACTTCTCTCATTGTTAAAGGGGGAGGCGCTTTGGCTGCTTCAAGGTGTTTCTTAAATCCAGTTAACGATATGTCTTCCTGGAGACACAACAAAGGACAACAGTTTTTAAAAAATTACCATTAACGCTTTTAAATTTGTAAAGGTAACACTGAAGTAAATGCTTAAATATAACATTGATAACAATCAAAACGATTTTATGGTCCTGAAAATAAGCAAAACCGTTGCGTTTGTCTCTAAACTTAGACATTCTGTACCATTTAATGTATTAAACAGATTATATTGAGCCTTGATAATCCATGTTTATCCTATGGTATAGTTTCCTGGGAATGCAAGGCCAAAAGGTCAAATTAATAAGCTACTTGTGCTACAAAAGTACGCACTGAGACTGATGCATTTTGTGCAATGACAACAGCTGTTGCCCTATTTTTTGCATTTGAGTTCCTTCTTATTCATGTAATTTGTTTTGAAAAAAAGCAAGCCTAATGCACGATGTCTCAAACAATAAAGCGCCTACCTTGATCAAAAACCTTTTTTATCAAGACAAGCAATAAGCACAGTTGTAAAACTAGATCTGCAACTAGTGGTAATTATGATACAAATTGTTCGAGACTTGAAATTCATTCACAATCTGGATCACTATGTACGCAATGAAAGCAAACGTAAATTCAAACAAAAAAATATATGTATTCATGGTGTGATAATTAACTTTTCTTTGTGGTAGCCACTTGGCTCCTAAATTTTTCCAAGTAGTAGCCAATTCCAAAACGTTTTTAAAGACAAAAGAAACTTTTTTTACACTGTCTGCGTTCTAGATAGACCCTAAAAAATGAAGTTTGCTAAAAGATCTTTAATTTGAGCGATTCAAATCGAAGAATGGTGACACCCTTTTCTTAAGAATGGAGGATAAATTGCTCGTGATCCACACAGTCACTTAAAATTGCCCAGCATCCAGCTCAGAGAACAAAATCACAATCTCAAACATATTTATCGACGTTCAATACCTAGTCATTTCATTGTTGAAAAAAGATGTTAAGAACACAAGTATCCCCGAAACATTACAAATTGTCCCTGTAAATTGCTTACCCTCCTAACGATAACAATAATTTTATTAAACATGTACAAGTATGTTTCAAACCGTGTTATGTCTGATTTTTGATAAAATGGAACATGGTATTAGATACAGTATTACTATATATTAGCTTTCTCTTATATGAACTTTTCATTACTTTAACAGTTCCAAAAAGCTCCTCCTTCAAATGACCTCCTCCAAACTCTTTCTTTAAAGTCGCTCTTGTCCCAGCATACAGCATTTTCTGGCGTATCTGAGAGAAAAGTTTTGAAACAAAATTGATAACTACGAAAAATCAAAACAAGCAAAAATTTTAACAGTTGCACAAGAGATGAATCTAGAAGGTACGTTGTTTTGAACAATGGATGCGCTGGTGCCAGTATGGCTTAGGGAGGGGAGTAGACAATTTTGTCAAAATATCTGCTTTTTAGAAATAAAACAGTGCAAATCTAAACTACACCTCACGACGGAAACATGTTTTATTTCTCGAGTTTCATGTTTCCCTAAGTTACAGCATAAACAAAATAAACCACAATTATTAAATTTTCCCACTCTCAAACATGACGCAAAACAGCAATGTTCACCGGTTGGTCAACAATTTTCAAGATGTTGTCAAGGCCTGGGAACATTTGATTTGAATTCATCCACGTTACCTCGATTTAGCCAATGAGAGTGCGCATTCAAGTTGAAAACGCAATAGCTATATAACAATATAAAAGATATATAATTCAGGAGTAATAACAACTCAAATGTGGAGATCAATCTTGACAGCAATACCTAAAGTAAGTGGAACGCTTGAGTGCGATAAACATAGGCCAATAAGCTTAATAGGTCAAATAACTAAAATATTACTGAAATTAATTATAAATGGAATAAGGAAAAGGCTAAGAGAGATATATCACCGTTACTATATGGATTTATGCGAGGAAAAGGAACAAGAATTGCCATATTCGTTTTACGGATGATGGAACGTTCTACTGAAAAACAAACAAATATATTCATGTGCATGACACTTCGGTTTCATGGAAATGTTAAAGGCTCTGGTTATAGATGGTAAAGACATGAAAGTGATTAAGAATCTGCATTGGAGGCAACAAGAAGAAGTTAAAGTGGAGGGAGAATTATTGGAATATCAGATATCAAAAGAGGAGTAAAACAAGGATGTATGCTGTCACTGGATCTGTTTAATCTGTATAGAGAGATAATTTTGAGGGGAATACAGGGCTGTGAAGGAATACAATTGTATCTATAAAGAACGTGGTGGCACAAGCCATTTAGTTTTAAGCGTTTGATAGTTACATTTTAACAATTTAACCGTTAAATCGGTCATTCAACCAGCCATTAAACAAACCTTTAAGATTTTTGAAAAAAATGAAGAAAGTGAAATGAAAGCAATCTGTTAAAACGCTTTAACAAGTCGTTAGAAGTTGTTAGGTAGCCGTTCAAAGCGTTAAAGGAAACATTAAAGAAATTCGAAAAAACGTTCATAACCCATTAATTACCCGTTAAATTTTAAAGGTTAAACGAAAAGCCATAAGTGTACTTTTTCCACCGTAATGCCACAAATCTTGTCTTGTCTAATCTAACGAATAACTTCACACTGGAAAATATTTTTCATCTTGTTTGATTAGTTTCTAGATACTACTTGCACTATCCTGGATCCTATCCTAGGCACAGAAATCAAACATTTCTCTGTATAAAAAATGGGGAAATAAACTTTTACTACATTATAGCCAGCAGTTTTGACCAATCACAGGCATTTACAAACAACACAATTTATGTTTAATTTAATATTAACGGGACAAGCTCTGAAAAATGATAACTTTTAGCACCAACTTTAGACTTCAGTTAGCGAGATGCAAGTGGATGGGAGATAGAAAGACAAAGATTTATAGATATCGGAGCAGACATAACTAAAATGCTGCTGAAAATAAATAGCATAACAGTTACTGCAAGATCAAAAATGATCGCAGTAAGTTAGATAAAATTTTAATGAATATCCATACTGGGTTTGGAGAGATTGATTGTTCATCAGCAGGATACCTAAACTGCGTGCAATTCTACAATTGGTTTTGGCTCCATTAAATCCTGCACCAATTGATGAACAATTCAGGTGGAGCCACCCACTAAAAGGGCACAGTAACTGAAAAACATTAGAAAAGTAAGGAAAACCAATGCATGAAACTGTTAAAACCCAGTAATTTGGGACACATGCCACACAATAAAAAGTAACAACCTCTTAAAAACAATTTGAGCATGTGCTACTTATCACGCGCCACATAAACATATGACAGACAAAGAAAAAGGAACAATTAAATTTATAATTTACAATAATACATTTATGCAGGAGTGAATGTTAACTCCAACCCCCTTTCGCCACGGGACATAGTGGGGATTTGACTAGAACAACATGTCAAATACTGACAAATTCCCGTACCCAGGGGAAGCTTTGAAAAAACCAAAATATTCAAATGGCCCAACTTCTGGAGGGACACAAAATTCAGATCAACAATTGAGTTAGTACGGAAAGGATAAATGTGCTGACGTATGCTACAAGGAATAAACACACCATTAATATACATGAGTACAGCTAACTATTTTATTCATGATGGATGATTCCATTGTCATATTCCATATTTGCATAACTTGGCTTACCTTTCCAAAAGAAACAAAACAAAACAGCACAGTATATATCCATCTGTTTTACAAATAGATAAGTTTTACACCGTAGTGAAACAAAAACTTTTAAACTGACGTTTTGGACTGGACTCCTTTGTTATGGGCCAGCGGGTCCTTTACATGGTTATTTTGATTTTTGACCACGCTATTTCCTTCAAAGATTTTTAAAGAAAACATACATGAAGCTAAAAAGTACACATTTAAGTTGAGTTATTTATAACTACATATTAATCTAACAGACTAACAGATTTCAATCATGTCTATTTTACAACTGTCAAACGATATTGGTACAGATCTATATCAAAGTAAAGTTAAATGTTCCATTGTAGTGACTAGTCAATGTCTCTATTATAATGATTAAAATAAGCAGAGAAAGTTGGGAACCGAAAGTTAGCCTAAAATGCACGCATTTTAACTTATTTATGAGACTGCTGACATTGTATTAGCGGGCTCACAACAAACCCCGACCTAAGTACCTCACCCTGGGGACTGGTAGAACACAAAAGTCTTCCAATACCCCATCCTGTTGGGTACCAATTTGCCATCAATGACCCTTATTTCCCCACATAATCCCCAATATGTCCCGGAGTGATGGGAGGGGGGTGGGAGTTAACACTGACTCCTGCATTATCTGTAGCATGGACTCAACCAACTATGGAACTCTGAAACAGCTCAAGTGGATTTTGTTGATCCCTTAATATAAGGCTTGAACATTAAATTTCAATTGTCAAGGTTACTTATTAACAGAAACTATTAAAACTCCCAACACTAAAGCTAAATTTTTTATGAATCTAGCGTCTTGGCCCATGGAGCCAGTGCTCATATTAACTTTCTGTAAAGATTAACAGATGAGAATCTTTGATACTAATCCATGACAGGTTAACAGCTCCCTGCAATTTACTGACTTCGAAAAGATGGAAAGCTGAGTTAGTTTTGGCAGAAAATAAGTTCACGCAAATGTTCCGATCTCAGTAGAACCAGAACTAAACTCAAGAACCTGTGGTTTGAAAGCTGTAATCTTATTAACTGCTTCAACTATGCCACCTGAATAAGACCCCGTTTACACTAGCGCGAGTTATCTCGGAGTACTCCCGGGTCGCCCCAGGAAAGCGTTTACACTGGCATTTTTCCGAGTCATCCGAGATCACTCGAAGTATCCGAGATTGCGTTTACACTTGCATCACTCGAAAACCCAAAATAACTTGTTAA
>JAOBBB020055002.1:0-14419 GCA_025331005.2 Zoanthus gigantus
CTCTTACTATACTACTAGTATAGATACTAACGTGACCTTAGTGCCCATATTAGTGACTTCAAGTTAGCTACTAGCACGGTTGTGCTATCTATACATAGAAGATATAGGTACTCTTACTCTACTACTAGTATAGATACTAACGTGACCTTAGTGCCCATATTAGTGGCTTCAAGTTGGCTACTAGCACGGTTGTGCTATCTATAGATAGAAGATATAGGTACTCTTACTATACTACTAAGGTAGATAATAACGTTGCCTTATTGCCCATATTAATGGCTTCAAGTTAGCACGTATGTGCTATCTGTAATTGAACTTTGTTTTGTGAAAGTGAAGCCTTAAAAAAACCTTTAATGTCGCAACACTCATTCCAATTGAGGGGAATAGCAATAATTGTGGCTGAGCTTTTGTACCTGGTTTATTTTACAGGAGAACGAGTTCCCCAGCATTAAAAACATCTGTAATGATGGACTGTCTTGTGAATATCAAGACTATTATTGCAGTAGTTCAGAAGTCTAGCGAGTTGATAAAGTCATGTCTTCTTGGTGAAAATTATGGTAAATATGAAGAGGATAATTATACGCCTGATCAAAGATTTTCAACTCAGTTGGAATCCACCCAGAGGGACAGGACACAATGTGTCATCAGCCGGTTAACCAAGAATATGGCTCATCTTCTCACAGATGGTAAGCCCTTTAGTCTGATTTGGTGTGATGCTTTCTCTGACTACTGTTGATTGGAGTAGTTTCAGAATTTTGATGATTGTTGTTTCTCCTCTTTCCCTCGTTGGTATTGTTAATTCTCCATATTTATTATTATTACAAAAGACAAAAAATATATTTTTGATCAGTATACTTTGAGTATAGTTCAGGAACGTCCTCGCGACTCGATGCATAACACGTGACTAAGAGTTATTTTGTTTACTGAAATCACAGGTAGCCTAGGCTGCATGTTATCCTATCAACAGGTATACATGCCCAGTTTCTAATAAGTTTAGCAGAACAGACGTTCTGAAAATATGAGACTGATTAGGTAAACACTGTTCCTGTGATGGAATTGAGACTTACAATAAATATAAGGCTCATTATAGGTTTTACCAACTAGCTGTTTTGAGTGTTTTGCAACTGTGGCATCATTTTGGAGACAGCTTGTATAGATCCTGCAGAGGCTTCATAACTTTTGTCATTTAGACAAACTTTCTTAAGTTTTAAGTTCAAATCTTATTTTAGAACTGCGGCATCTTTTTAGAAACAGCATGTATAGACCCAGAGGCTTCATAACTTTGTCATTTAGACAAATTTTCTTCACTTTTAAGTTCAAATCTTATTTTGGAACTGCGCCATATTTTTAGCAACTGCATGTATTGACTTAAAGGTTTCATAACTTTGTTATCTAGGCAAACTTTCTCAAGTTTTACTTTCAAATCTTGTGTTTTCATAAAAAGAAGTTTCTCGTACATGATTCAAAAACTGCTGTGTATTTCAGATTGTTTTCTCCCTGATTGTCGCAGTGCTGCTGGAATGGCCTTGCCACTGATGTGTAGGCTGAGCTGCCCAACTCACAAAAACGTTGTCTTAGCGGTAAGTTTAAATATCTCACTCTTCTTTCAAGTCCATTCTAATATTTATATAGCTTTCTTTTTATTCCACCTCTTACTTGGTTTTCAGCAATGTAAAATGTAGCTGTAACCTTTTTTCTTTCTAACAATCCGTTCTTTCTAGTTAGCCTATTTCTAATAAACCTCAAGCCTCTCTATTGATTGGGGCTAGGTTACCACAATTTTGTTGTTTTGGGTCAATTTTTTCGCTAAAATCGTTATTTAGTGGTTTTACTTATGCACAAAATGTTCCTGGTAAACTGTGAGGTGAATATCTAATGAATTGTTTTAAAATTGAACAGCCCATAATAAGTTTTTTGGTAATTTTTTTGTTGAAATAGCATCAAAACATGAAAAGGTTGGCCCAACATTTTTTAGGTTTCAATTCATTCCATCAATGCCATCCTTAGCAACAATTGACAGGAAACAAAATAAACGTGATATCAAAGTCTTAAATAACAAACCTAGACCATTGATTTTGGAATTCAGCTGAGTGCAAAAGACATTTGGGGTTTTAAAAAGATGCTAAAATAGCCCCTTTAAGCCCCTGTTCTTGACCAATCGAAAAAAAAATAGAGTCACAGTTTTTCAACAATGACTTGATCAGCGACGATTTGATCAACTACAGCTTTACGACGACTTGGTTCTGTTCGTACGCTTGCAATACAACTCGAAGGATAAATGCAATCAATTAACTAACTCAACAAATAAGGTAATTTTATGAATTAACTAGTCGCTTGTAAATATTTTCTCTTATGTGAAATCTTAGCAAATGCACAGTAAGGATATTAAACTAACAAGAAGAAATAAAGAACAACAATTCAAATGTTCTCAACAACAGTAAATTATCAAAAAATTGGAAAAACTTACCGAAACACAAACTGAGGAAAACTAGTTTGATAAAAAAAATAATGACAACAGCATGGCGAAAATATTTCGTAAAAAACAGAATAAACAAGTGTCCACAACAGCTCCTTTCTAAAAAGTTCCCTCTCTAATAAGTTTTCCTCTAATTAAGCCCTCCCTCTAATGAGCCCTTTTAACAGGTTGGTCAAGAGGGGTTCTTAATCACGAATCACGCACTATTTCTTTTATGTAATTTCACACATCACGACAAGCAAATTGAGCTATCACGCATCATGTTAACAGATAAATTTACGCATCACGGATTATTTTTCCTTTTTTCACAAATCACGCGGCGATGCTTAGGCTAATCACGCTTCACCGAGAAAACCTTCTCACCACTTTGTCTTAAGATGTGGATACCATAGCGTTGAAAAAACTATTGTTGGTGGTCAGAATATTCAAATGTATTACTCATTCAGATGTAAACAACTCGATACTTCAACGGCAGGTCGACTGGATATCGATTTTCCGAAAAAATACCCAATTACCTCTAACAACTCTACAAAGTAATACGACACTTTCAATTAATACTTGTCACTGTCAGTACTTAAGATGTAAACGAGTCGATTATTAGTCTGCTATGATTTTAATTTCTATTTCCAGTAACTACATGTCCTTTTAGAGGTCTTTTGTTTTTGGAAGGGGATAGGAAGAATCCCACTAATTGGGGGTATATATGTTCCTCACATGCATCTTTTTCTTGATTTATAAACACATATTTTATTCGTTGATATTTTAGTTTATTCAGAAAATGCATTCGCCTGTGCAGTCCTAGATTGTATGTTTTTTTAGGTTTGATACTTTTTCAAACCTAAAACAAGCATAACAGTTTGGAAGGTTGCCATAAGTTACGGACTTCACTGACCATGCACTTCACAGAGCATGCGAAATTAGTTAGCAGTTTAATAGTAAGAAGTTCATGTTACCTCTCATGTCACGGATCCTGAGTGTTCGATTATTACCACACAGCTACTGGAAATGCTGTTTACCCATCGTGTACCTACTAGCAATACTGTTGAAGACACAAGCAAATGGTTTATGAGCGATTTGAAAGTAGATTACGGTAAGTTATGAATAAACTGTAAAATTGGATAGAAGTGTAGAATAAAATTTCAATTTATAGCAACTTTGGTCACCCAACAAAATGGTTTTAATTTTTTTTTATAAAAAGCGTTTTTCTCAAAATTAAACGAAAGGAACTCGCTGCCAAACATTCTTAAATTCTCTCATGTACATCTTCTCGTAGAGACAGGCATATCAAGGGATCCGGGGAAATGGGATATGGGGGCTATAGCCCCCCTCTTTTTTACACGGTACATTTCCTTATGGACTTTGAAAAATATAATCAATAAAGTAATTTTTAGCCCCCCCCCCCACTTCAAATGACTCTCCAGCGTCCCTAATACCATTCAACTTGAAGCGTGAACTCTGCATAAATGAAAAACAAGCAGAAGGATACAAATGAATATTAGAAATGCTATTTAGTTTCTTGTATCTATCTTATCATAGTATTGTATAAATTATAACCATGCTCAAACACGTTCTGAGTGAACAATTATAAATCAAAGAAGTGTCTCAAGAGTGGCTGCTGAATCCTGTTTCCTTTAAAAAAGAAAGAGTTATCAAATTTAGACCAATTTTTTATGGTTGGTGGAGGCTGTGTCAACATGATGTCACTGAAAAATTATGTTTTAGCTAGACACTGAATTATTCCATGAAAGAAGAAAATCATTTATAACGATTCATAACTTAAATTTGATTACAAAAGACCAATGGTTAACCGTAACAAGCAGAAATAGCACATGCTCATTAGTACTCAATAATGGCTGCCACTGAAGATGCTCTTTATGGTGCAATGGCTTATGATGAATTAAGGAGTATTGCACGCTACCAAAGTGGCTTTAGTGAATATTTTAGCGAATGCAAGTGTTTAGCACTATATTTTCTTTTTTGTGAATTAGATTTGTCGTTTCCCTTTCTAAAAAGTAAGTTATGGCCCTTCTAAGCCTTCCTTTACTTAATTTTCACATAACTGTTCACTCCTCTCCCTCTACTACTAGTTATATCATTCATGCTAAATCCATCCGTTCATCAAAACAACCCACTGTTCCATCCATGTTTTGTCATCCATCCGTTCATCAAAACAACTCACTGTTCCATCCATGTTTTGTCATCCATCCGTTCATCAAAACAACCCACTGTTTCATTCATGTTTTGTCATCCATGTTTTGCCATCCATGTTTTGTCATCCATGCTGGCACCAATACATCCACTCATCAGTACAACCCACTAGTGTGTACTGTGCACTAGTGTCTTTCGGTGAACCACTTACGAATTCAGCTACATCTACTACTTCCTGTGCTATTTTCAAGTGTGCAGTCCAATAATGTTAATCTCAAATAAGTGTTTTCCTCAACTTGTGTCTACAACAGCAGCTCATATTTGATAATTCTCTGTATAGTTCACACCAAGCGATTTGTTTTGATCATTGACGTTCCTACGGGCCGCCATCTTGAAATGTAACGTGTGTGCGTTGTAGTGCCAGTCTCTACTCTTAATAAAAACAATAGTAGTGAACAAGTGGGGTCTGGCACTGCAACGCAACAACGTCACATTTCAAAATGGCGGCTCGCGGGAAATACAGTGATCAAAACAAATTGCTTAGGATTATCAAATTTGACCTGCTGATGTAGACAAAAATTGAGGAAAACTCTTATTTGAGATAAAAAAAAATTGTTGGACAGCCGAAGTTCCCTTTAATCTGTATATAGCGTCTGAAAGCTGGCTCATTAATTTTGTGGAGTAATTAATTGTATTTTGGTGATTTAATAAATTGTTTGGTATACTGAATGCCTTATTTCAATCAGATCTCCTCAGTTTCTCCCATTTGTGTTTGTGCCATGGAACTCTCACTATGCTCAGTAATGAGGAGCTTATTCAGTCACTGGAGGTTTGTACAAGTATCCTTAACTCATTTTCCTCTTTAATGTTAGTAAGTTGAACCTCGAGCCATTTAGGCTTATGAGTAGTCGATATTCTAGATAAAGTATTTAAATTATCACTGCCAGAGTTGTATAGGCAGTTGTTCGAGGTTCAAAATTTTCTCTGATCCCTGTCTGAATTTCTCTTGGATGATCCCTGACTCAAATCCACTACATTCCAAAATACCTAACTGGTTGCTTTCTACCATTTGGAGTTTTTTACCTAATGGTTGGAGTAGGTGCGTTGTTTTATAGTGCATGAAACATGTGTCCTATTGTTTGGCAACTTAACGTTTTAATAGCCATCAATAGGTTCTTAAAGATTCTTCTAGCATCAATTCCTCAAAAGCTTGTTAATTCATAAGAGGTTTTTAAAAAATCTTAGCCGCGATTTAAAATAGTTTGATTTCCGTTGCTCGAAATACTCTTAGTACAAAACATTACCACAAAGTAAACTTTATTGTATGTATTGTATTGTATTATTTATGGAAGATACTAGATAGAGGATCCTCTCGGTTGTCATTTCAACACATCTGTTTCTGGTTAACGCTACTAATGCTTGTTTAAAGATGCTTGTTTAAAGATGCTTCTTTAATGGAACGAGCTTCGCGGTTATGTTCTTCATTTAGGTGATTGAGAAAAAGAAGCCCAAAAAATGTAGACTTCAGCGGAATTTTACCTTAGGGTCTAGGCCTTACTGCTGCGGCGCTCTTACCAACTTAGATATGAAAATTTTATTGCGTTCTTCAGTGTGCACTTTAAACTTGTACAACGTTTATGATTGCCTTTGTAGTTTGATTATTAGCAACGGGGTATCTTTATAGAAGCCCCTTTCATGCTATCAATACTTTCTTATCTGTGGTGATATAGGCAGATGTTTGTTTACATCTTTCCTTCATTAGAAAACTAGCCTTTGCGCCAGTTTCTAAAATGTTAAAGAAATTGAAGCACCGAATATTTAACGTGTTTTGGACCTTAAAGGAGAACTGAACTCTACAATTGACTTTTCATCGTTTGAACATTTAGGCATAGTAGAACAACTATATGAAGTTTTTTTAAGCTGTTAGTCGAGCAGTTAAAAAAAATGATGTTTTGTAACGAATCGGTAAGATTTGATCGACGGCTCAATATGTGATGTCAGCGATTGTTTATGACGTAAGTGACGATACTAGAATGACTAAACGTGGGAAAATGTGGTTACTGTTCGGCTTTTGGCTGCTATACAAAAGAAAAACAACTTCACAAGACATAAATCGCCCAAAAAAATATCAAGATTTCGAAGCACACTGCCATATTTAAGCTCGGAATATCTTAACCTACGTCATACCAAACCGCTAACAGTCTCATTAGCGACCACGGTATCGGACCTTTTCTAGTGAGTTTTCTTAGTTTCTATATTTAATTTCTCAATGTAATTTGACTTCAATTTTAAAAAAACTTCACATAGTTAATCTATTATACCAATTGATTCAAACAAAAATAGGTTAGTTTTTGCATTCACTTCTCCTTAAATTGAAGTCTATCTTAAAAAACAAAAGGCGCGCAAATAGCGCATATAACTCCTGTATGTTGCCATTTTAAAATGCCATTACTTCCTGGTATAAATTGTTTTCACAATCCCTTGAGACATCTTTATAGACGTGATTACTATAAACATGTACATTTAAATGTGTGATGGGCTGCAGCACGATGCGATGTCACGTACCTAAGTGCTCAAAATGCATTGCATAGAAGAACTACTTTGATTAGTTGTGAAGTTTAATAAATGAAAAAGAAAGCAAACGGCGGTTACAAAAATAATCAAAAGACAACTTTTGTTGTAAAACATTATATTATTAAACTTGACGTTTCGTATGCGGCAACATACATCTTCGGAAGTGACGGTTGGATTATTACATACAGTATTTTAAAAAATAAAGAGAGGTACTGGTGACAAGCTTAGAAAACGATAAACAAAATGAATACTAACGGATTTGCTTTCTTTTTCTTTTAAAACTAAAATGGCCGAAGAACAAAAATATTTAATAAATGAATTGTTTGGGCTTCCTGTGTATGTGACTCATTCTTATACAACTCGATGACATTATGGCTCCGTTTATTAGTCGAGGCAGGAGCTATAAAAAAAAATAAGTATATTTTTAGAAAATGGAACAGCAAGCTTGCCTCCGCCGATTGTTCAAACTGTTATTTGTTTTTGTTAGTTTTTGTATTTTACTATATCTTATATTATTATTATTATTATTATTATTATTATATTACTCAGTTTCGTTTTAATATTATTCAATTTTGTTTTGTTTTTTCCCTCTAGTCATGTTTTGCACTTTAGTTTTTCCTTCAGTTGAGACCTTCAAACCTGCATGTGTGGCTAGTCTTCAGATTAAACTTTTAAATCTTGTTTTGTTCGACGTTTCAAAATCATTTCTCCTGTTTGAAGTTAAAAGTTCTTCTCTTTTTATGCTTTTGATTCTTTCTAACAATGTCACTTCTTGCTTCTAGTTTCAATGCAGCTCCTGGAACTGGCGCAGCTATGCGGTCAGCGGCTGCTCGTCTTTCTTTGTACTCAGAAGAAGAAAAAGCCGAGCTGAGAGAAGAAATGAGGAATAGCCTGGGTACCTTAGGGCTTACATACAAAACTTTACAACAAATGGAAAAACTTGATAATTTTGTGCACGAGGTTAGTCATAATATACATATTTTGGTGACTCTGACTGAGGCTAAGAATGGGCGTCAAGGAACCAAAGTTTTTAATCACTGTTTCTGTATTGCTTTTTTAATAACTGCTACTTTGCATGTAATTAACCATTTTTTTAATTACTAACTCTAGGTTCTCAGAATGCATCCTCCTGTTGCCATGTTTTTTGGCGTCGCAAGGTAAGGCTTAGGAAGCGCAATAGAATCAAAGGCCATTTCACAAGGTGATGAAGAGGGGACGTCAATCACGAATCACGCGCTAATTGTTTATAATTTCACGCTTCACGACAAACAAATTGGGTTTATCACGCATCAGGCTAGCAAAAAATTTCACGCATCACGGATCCTTTTTCCTTTTTTTACAAATCACGCGGCGATTTTAGGCCATTCACGCATCACAGTAAACCTCTTCACCACCCTGATTCAACATTGAACTCGGCTTGAAGTGAAGACTTGAAATAAATGAGTTTCTTGTCATTTACAAGCGTTTAAGGCCTTAGATAGTTAGCAACTATAGCAAGCGAATATACAAAGTTTGTGAGGGCGGAAAATGGAAAACAAAAAAAAACATTAAAACATTAAAGAAGCAAAACCAATACGACGTTAAAATTTTATATACACAATATTTCGGTTGGCCATACCAACTTTCTTCAGGTGTACAATAGGATAATGGTTTTAACGTTTTAGTTTTTAATGACCAATTAGATCATTCGTTGATCCGACATCAGCAGAATTTTCGTTAACGGTTGCCTGCACTTTTTCTTCTTAGAAAAGAAAACGAGAAAGTGACAAAATGTGAGCAGAGCAAAAAATTGTTAAAAAAGAATAGTTGATTGGAAGCGATGGATTACTGTGAGTCCCGTAGAACTCACTTTGATTCCTTCTCATTTCTTACAACTTGCTAAGGCTTCTGCTCTTCTTTTTGTCCCTTTAGACACCTTTTCCCTCTTCCCTAATTTCATCTCAGCTCTTTCTTGTTTTCCCTTTCACGTACCATCTACTCAATACCCATTTTAACTCAGGTTTCTGTTGGCGTAGTTAGTTATGTCTTTGCCTTGCAACGGGTATCCAAGTCTTCATTTTTCCAAACCCGATTACATTTCGGTTGAAATTCGAGGTTTCAATCGGAATCAAAATCTCAACTAGTTGGTCTCTGGTTGGACAGTATTTGTATTTCAGTTGAAAAAAAAAAATAGAAGGCTAATTTTTCTTGTTCTTTTCTTGTGTTTTCAGAAGAGACTTTGTTCTGCAGTCAAAAAGTGGTAATTTTCAAATTCTTCAGGGCGAGCGACTAATAGGAAACTGTCATATCGCTCAGAGAGACCCACAGCACTTCTCTGTTACTGGGTGTAAGAACCCAGATGAGTTTGATCCAACGCGGTTTAAAGTCCAAGTAAGATTCTTTTTTTTTTCACGCTCACATTTGATTCGGGTCTTATATTTGTCCCCGTGTGTTATATTGAAGTATTAACTGTTGTTTCACATTTGTAAGGAATTTATTACAAACAATTTGAGTGAAGAGCTGTCACGACAACTGTTTTCACGCCCGCTCCCCTTACGTTGCCATTTCTGTAATACCTTTGTCTCTTTTTAAAGCCATTCACATGCTAAAGCAGTTTTGCCTTCTTTTGCAGCATGACTAAACATGACCTTCTGTTATTGTCAAAGTTTTGTATCAACCATTGTAATGAGAAATGTATGCAGTGCTTTTGAACAACACATTTAAATGTATTTTTTTCCTCTGGATTGCTGAACGGGCTTCACAGAACTTTTTAGGCTTATGATAGGGAATAAACCTTAGTTATCGTCAATGAAATTACCTTGTTCTCTTTTTAATTTAGCCTGACTTAAAGCTGAAATCGATCTGTGCCCACGGCCTGATGGGCGAGAAACCTTCCCAGGACAATCACAAGTGTGCAGGAACGGTGGGTCGACCTTTTCAAAAATACAAGCGCTCTTGGCATCCGGCACATGTGAAAAATTGTGTTTTCCGATATATGAATTCCAGAAGCTGTAATGCTATTCATTAATTGAACAATTACTTTAGTGTTCAGAAGACCATGAACTAGCAGTAGGAAAACGGACTCAATCCCCAATATTGCGGATGAAATATGTGTGTTTAATCTTGTTTGTTTATTTGTTGTTGCTTTTTAGAGGCAGGAGTAATCTTCACTGTTTCTTAGCGACTTAAAACAGCGTTCATAGAACTTTCAAAATGCAGATAAACCAATAATTTTTAAATTACTGTGTCCATAAAATTTGTAACCTTCTTAAACGCAAGCACTTTGCCACTCATCTCAAGTTCCCGAATTCTTAGCTGGATACCGAAAGAAACCGCCTCCTACATACTATCTTCCACACTAAAATCCGTTAATTGCGATGAAATTAAAGATTACTTTTGTCTCTTAATTACCTTTTAATTTACAAATGAAAGCTTCAAAAAAGACTTCATCCTTTTTCTATATTTTAAAACTTGTTCTTCTTTTAGTTTTCTTTTCTGATTATTTCTTCATCTTTCAGCATCTTGGTATCATCACAATAAAGACGTTTGTGATGTATCTCGTATTATTTTGTGACTGGGAGCTTGAAGAAAAACCTTATTGGACGAGAAAAACGTGAGTAACTCGAACTTAAACGGTTCTACTACTGCTATAAGCAACAAAGTATGAAATGATATTGATGATACGAAATCTGCTAATCAGGAAGACTGACTCCAGGGAATTCCAATCTTATAAGCTTTGCCAACTGAGCTATGAAGCCCAATGACTGCATGGGAGTAAGTCTGTTTTGTTAGGCTTATCTGAAACATTTCGAGTGAAATAACACTTAGTAAAGTGGTTTGTTACACTGTTAATAATGAATAGTTGCATTCAATCAGAAAAAATTTCAGTGCCGTCCTGATTTGACATCAGAGAGCTTAAGTTATGACGACAGCAGTTGTGTGACAAGAATGAATTCTTGTGTAGTTTTTCCGTTTTAAATGTTTGTTTAATTTACTGTTTTGACTTTGCGCGAGATTAGCAAACAGAAAAGTAGTCGGTGACATTAACCTTGTCTACCGCACTCTAAAAGTGAGCTTTTCGCTGGTTATGAGTGAAGACGAAGGTAAGTAGGTAGTCAGCTCGATAGATTCCAACGTGAATTTTTTGTTTTCAATTTGTTCTTTACTGTTTGCGTAGTCGTTGCCACCTTCGTTGCATATTAAGTTCTATTATCTTTTCAATCTCATTGTGACCAGACTCCCGTTGGGTTAACCTAGTTGGGTGGGCGCCAGTCTACCGTACGAGAGGACAAGTTATGGTTAGATGTATAAAGACGCTAAACCGTAGCCCCATTCTCGACCCTCTATCGGGGACCTAAAGAGCCACTCACATCTATCGTAAAGAGAGCATTCTTAATAACTTCAATGTCTGTGAGCCGCTATGGCGGACGATCTAAGGCTCTGGACTTGTTGTAAAGCACATTTGAATAGTATTCACATGATAAACACGCTATGTAAATCTGATATAATATTCTTTTATGATTATCAACCTTCAGACTTATTCGATATGGAAATCCAGATGAACCAATCAGACTAAAGCAATTTCGATACAAAAGAGACAAGGTGAGTACATATAGCAACTGAGAAAATGAACCTTTTTACTCCGTTATATCTTACGTTCAAACGGCGGCACAGTAAGAAATCTATTAGAGTTGTGTGTTCCTGTCTTTTCCTTCCATCTCCCCAACCTCATGGCTCGTTTCAATATCTACACTTACCTGTGTAAAGCCACAAAATTGAATTGTTTCTAATGCCATCTAATGCATGTTGGTATCCCATACAACGCTCCTTTTGCAGTTTATTCTCGGTTTCCCGTTCTTTCTCCATCCCATCTGACTTTTAAAACATTCATAAAACATTCTTAAGTTTGTTTCTTTTTTCCTATCCTGCATCAGATTCTACATAAAATATAATATAGTGTAAACAATCATCGAAAACAGAACGGTAATCATAGTGACATCATATTTCTTCAAGCGTGTCGTTTGGTTCTGGATAGCTGGTTTCACAAACACTTTTTACTGCGCATACTTGAACATTAACACGTAAACAAATATGGAACAGAACCTTTTTTTGTACGGGTACATTTAATAAGAAATAAAACATTTTCTTCCTACCTTCATAGCCTGTTATAAAATAATTTGGATAGTATGCGCGTTTTGATTGGTCTACAAGTGTGTTTTCATAGCGCTATGAAGCACGAAAATGACATGAGCAATGTTGTTTGACCGTCTTAGAGTTGTGAGAATTTACAGTACGCGCTTCGTATATCGTCTCTCTCTTTGTTTACAATGAAAATGATAATTTTATAAAAGAAATAAAACATGTTGTCCGTGCTTCCATAACCTGTTGAAAACCTCGGCAAAGTTTGAGAGAATTCTCGAGCAGATGAAAACCCTCGACTTTGTCTCGGGTTTTCACTGATCTGCTCTCGAATTCTCCCAAACGTTTGCCTCGGTTTTCACCAGGCTATGAAGGCACAAAAAACATGTTTTATTTCTTAAGTGAAAACCAGTTAAGGCGAACTTGTGGGAGACTGAATTCAATAGCAAATCAATGAAAACCCGAAACGCAGTCGAAGGCTTTCACCTGCTCGAAAATTATCACCAACAGTTTGCCGAAGTTTTTACCGGGCTATGAAGGTATGGAGAACATGTTTTATTTCTTGTATAAAAATATTATTTTCTCACTTAACAAAGAGAAAGACAATATAAGAGGCGCGTGTGGATAGTTTTGTTTCTTTATGAAGCTGTAAATTCTCACAACTTGGAGACAGCCAATCATATCGCCCACGTCATTTTCATGTTTCATAGGGCTATGAAAACACACTTGTTAACCAATCAAAACGCGCGTACTATCCATAAAATATTTCTTACTCTATAACCGAAAACCACTCATACTATTCTTATTCCGGCTGATTTCTAGGAGGAACTTCTTATTCCCGATGAGCTCGAAAGCAGCTCGGACATCTCAGACGAACTCAACCAGTGTAATTATCAAGATTCAGGCAGTCCCGGATGTCCATTTGACACATGATACCTTTAAGTGTTCAGTGACACACCGCACACATACCATGATCTGAGTTATGTCCATTGAATGCCGAGTGAGACTGGTGAGAGGAGCCGAGATTAAAACGACCAGATGAAACAAATTGAGCCATGCAGCTAATCTCATATTTTATGCAAATGTTGGAAAAAAAAACAATGCGACAAAGATCCTACCTTAGTTGGAGTTGCTTGACTTAGGACACAAATTTAGCTCTATGCGTTCTCTTTAATGTCACCTTGTCTTTACTGAATTTGTGCCAAAAATAAGAAAGGAGATCAAATTTCTATTGAAAAAAAATACAAGTCTTTTTAGGCAAAATCAGAAAATTAGTTTTGTTTTTATTGTTTTATTGCAAAATGGTTTTTTTACTATACTTGACATAAATCGTCGCATTGGTAGGCTTATTCCGCCGCAGTGACGACACACCTTTCTAGTTCTAAGAACTATTCGTATTTTTACTACCAGGAAGGTCACTACAATCTTTTTGTTTGATAAGAATATCTTAGTTTTGGACCGAGGCTGAATGTTCTTCAAAGAATATTTAAGTAATTAAAAATATAAAAAATATTTTGAGAGTTTTTATACGTCACAAGAGACGTTATTGTTTGTAACTTAGTTTTCGATGCTGTTAGTTTTTAACAACTTTGGCTCATCAAATGCATATGTTGAACTGAATAATTATTGTGTAACATTAATAAGGAATATTTAATTGAAAAAACAATGCGACAAAGATCCTACCTTAGTTGGAGTTGCTTGACTTAGGACACAAATTTAGTTCTATGCGTTCTCGTCCAAAATAATTAATGTGTAACATTGACAAGGAATATTTAATTGTTGGCTTGGCCTGTGAGGTTGGGTGTGGAAGTGTCATTTTAGTCGTCCAGCATGATTTGAGCAATGTAGTTAAATTCTGAGCATAATACCCTGCTTTCACGGGTGTCACCGACCAGCATAATCCGACAGATCCTAAACCCCATTTTTCTTGTATTTCTAAATCTAATAAGAACCATTCTAGCCAGACTTCATTATTGCAGAATGCCGCAAAAGTTTATTGCAAAATGCTTAGGTTATTACAAAATGTTAGATTATTACTGGATCCCATTACATTATTACTGGATCCCATTACATTATTACTGGATCCCATTACATTATTACTGGATC
>JAOBBB020055094.1:0-23608 GCA_025331005.2 Zoanthus gigantus
ACAATAACTTTATAGAATTATTTTTAAAAAACAGTACTGAAATAAAACTAAAATGCTTATAAATAGCTAAATAATCAAATAAAGCATAATTTACAATAAACAGAAGCTAGCAAAAAGTGATATAATTAGGTAATTTTAAAATGTGTTTTAAATTTTAATTTAAAATTGTCAATAGTGTTTTCTTTCATAAGATTATTTGGTAGAAAGTTTCAAAATTTTGTTATGTTGACTTGATAAGTTTTCCCTCCTTCAGTTTTTCTGTTATATCGTGGACATACCAAATTATAGCTTGCGTGCCGGCTTGTGCATTTATTAACATCTACATTAAACTAGACAACGTGTTTAATCTAAAAGATGTGTTTCAATCGTCTTCCATTATCTCAAGTTGGAGTGAAAGTTATTTAGGATCACTAGTTATTTAACTGGCTCCTTGGCTCGTTACTGGCTTTTTGGCTCACTTAGCTCTAATGGTTATTCCGGGAAGCCAGCACCTCCATCTTTTTTCAACTCCACTGTATTTATATATAGGTTACATAAAGCTTGCAGTTGTTGTTGTTATTATTTACTTGTAATCCGTTCTTACTTTTCGCTCCAACTAAAGCTAAATGACAATTTCCAAAAATATAAATACGAAAGTGACATTGTTTTATAATCCTTGAGATGGTTAAAGAATCCATAACTAAAAAATAACGAGGGGCTCAAAAACAAAATATCTAGTAGAACAGCAATCTTAGAAAAAACATTTCAGAAAGATTTTTTTTTGGAATATTAGTTTGAATGCTTATTGCCAACACGCCAGGCAAACAAAGACGCAAGCCAGGCGAGCAAAGATGCGAGCCAGGCAAGATGACCAGCAGCATCATAGAGCTCATGCAAATGTAGAAAGCAGGGAGAAAAAATCTAGACATGGATGTAAGCTAAGGCAACAATAGATTATGTGTGAGCCAATCACAGCACGAATCATTTTCAATGAACAAACAGCAGCTTATTCATTTTATCAAAGACATTACTGATGAAGATTGCCGTAAAAGAGAAACATTTTCATAGGCAAAACAAATTGTTGCAAGAAAATGGTTGAATGGTTTTCACACGTTAAGTACTCGCAAAAATGAGAGCATCAGTTCTCAGTACTTGCACAGCTGTTGTGCTTTTGTCTTGCTCGTTGGCACTTAGCGATAGCTATTAGTAGTTTACCTGGTTTCTTTGCCCTATTCTGTGAGCACGTGCTTGTGCCTGAAGATCGTTTTGAGGATTCCAGTCTGAGTCAAAGATAATGACAGTGTCAGCTGTTGCCAGATTGATTCCCAGTCCTCCTGCACGAGTTGACAACAAAAAACAAAAATCCTGAAAACAAAGAGATGCATTTAAGGTTTGACGATATTCACAAAAAAGCTAACATTCATCAAGATACATCACTGATGCAGTATGCTAAATTGCAATGCCTAAAATCGTAAGATATATGGGCTATAAAACATAAACTATTGATCTAATATGGAAATTGAGCTAAGTTTCCCAATATTTGTCATTTTACAAACTTATGTATCTCATCTTGCTGGTCTACATGAAATACTCGAGTTACCAGACCAATGCACAGACACAGAAAAAAAAACAAAATAAGGGTGATTGCCTGCACCAAAAATCTAATAACCTGTAACAATCTGTAACAACTTACTTCCGAGCCTTCAGCATTGAAGTGATCAAGTGCTTGTTTCCTGATTTCCCCCCTGATAGATCCATCTAGCCTCTGACGAGAAAACATAACTGATTACTGACAGTTCAGCTAAACAAACTGTATAAAGCTAAATTGAAGGGTTTTAGCAATATTATGCTACAAAACGACGTATAAACCTACAATGTTTAGACATTCAAATTAGCTAATTAGTCCCTTGAAATGGAGTTAAATTTGTGAGTAATTAAGAACAGGTATAAGAACAAAAAACTAGGTCAAGACAACTCAAGTCATGCCAAGTTATCTTTGCTAAGCTACTGTAACGATGGTGATATTTACCTGGAAGAGGAATCGTCTCCGCTGAAGATACTCGGCAAGAATATCTAGCATACGAACCATTTGTGAAAATATCAGCACACGGTGCCCCGTCTCCTTAAGCCGACACAGCAGTTTATCCAATAGGAACAATTTCCCACTACCATGAATTAAGTTCTAAAAAAAATTAGATTCAGTAAACCAAGCTGTACAAGAAAATGAAGCAATGTTTTGTGGCAACAATAATAATAATAATAATAATAATAATAATAATAATAATAATAATAATAATAATAATTTTATTTAGGTGTCAAGTTATTTCTGGCCAGGCCTACTAACTAGGGACACCACCGTTACCATTCTAGGGTCGATGGAAACCAAACAAAAACACATAAAGGGGGCCTATGTTTTAACGTCCTTATCCGAGAAGACGCGAAGGTCTAACCATTTGCAGATATAAGAACAAAGGCAGCACCTTCGCCTCAATTATTTTAAGACCACAAAAGTTGGTCCGAACCCTCCCGCACGGTAGACTGGCGCCAACTAATCTAACCAGACGACGATGGTGAATGCAGTAGAAAACTCGTAGTTCAGTTGTTAAGAGTATCTTCTGCTGGCTAACAACTTTAATCTAAAGTATTACTTTGGGCTATATCAACAGCTCCTATTTAAATGTTTTACCTATCGTTCATCGAGAACCGTTTTTATTTCTGATTTTCAAAGCTTAAATTTCCAGCACGGAGCTTTTTTGAGTTGACGTGTCTTTATAGCAGTGCCAGACCCCCACTCGTTCATTTTATAGAGTACAGACTCGCACTGCAACCGAGACACGTGACATTCATGATGGCAGCACGTAGGAAATTCAAATTTCGAACATGAGAAAAAATATCGCTTGAGCTATATACAAGAATAATAAAATGCGAGCGGTTGATACTTATCCAACTATTGCAATTCGTACATTCTAATCGATCTACTAAAAATTAGAACCATTTTTAGTAGCCGATGAGAATACAATATCTGATTGACATTTTTTACCTTTTCAATACATTTTCGAGGTCAATATAAAACAAAAACTGAAAAAGTTAGAGTTCTTTAAGTTCTTTTTTTCATCGTTGTTGATTTGATTTTCTTTTATCTTTACTCTATAGGGAATTATCATTCAAAATCGTAATCCTTTTACAATCCTTACCCGATTTGAGCAAGCTTCTATTTAGTAGAACAGACTTTCCAAAACAGGCAGCTAAGCAATGGCAGATTCACCTCAAGTACAAGCTTGCATTATGTGTCCGAAAGGATGAAATTATGAACGTTAGACCAAAATTCTTACAAATTATTCTACCTGTAATGGGTCCGTAATGGTTTGGTTAATGTCCAACGGACGAATGAGTTGTGAATGATTGCAGCATTTCTTCAGCTCCATGACAATATTGAGAAAACTGTTAACATTTCCCTTCATTCCTTTGTTCAAAGCTTTGTAGTTTTTAGTAAGAATCCATCTGAAATACCAATTTATGCATATAACTCAATAATATATTTAATTATCATGAATTCCCCCCCCCCAACTCCCTTAACTGAATACTGATAAAATGTTTCTCTCTTTCGATATGTTCTGGTAATGAACAGAAACAAAGATATGGGCTCTGAGCTCCTAAAAGGCAATGCCAAGAAGAAGTCGTGTACATAGTGTATTTTTACAAGCCATATTTCCACCTGTTATTAATTGACGGCTTACTAGTGGTGGAACGTATTCATATTCGAGCAGCTCTCACGCAACACTGAAAACAAATACGAAATACTCACATAGGACAAGTGGCCCACCCATCCCTTAGGCTGAGAACATAAACAGAATTTGTAAAAAGTTTAAAGCCAGATCGGAGGTGCATAATCGTAACACTACGTATAAGGATCGCCTACATATACCATTTTGTAGGACAGCTGCAGTCAGTGCGCATTTACTTTCAGAGGACAGAGGCTGTGGAACAGCCTCCCAGATGAGATCCAATCAATCAATACTTTAGATAGTTTTAAAACGAAACTAAAGCAACATATTTTCAGTGTTAAATAAGCTGAAAAGCCTTTCGAGGAGTTTATTAAAGTAATTATAATTTTTTATTATCATTATTATCATTATTAGAATTCTGATCAACTAGTCACACATATATAAGAGTGAACAGTTTAGAAAAGAAACTAAGAATTGATTTTTAAGAATTTTAGAATAAAACTGGTTAAAGTTAAGTTTAAATATTTAAAGCCAATGCAACTCACGACCAAAAGATCGCACTTGAAGCGTGAAAAAAAAAACAAACACATAAACGCAAGTATACAAGAGAAAATATATTTAATCCTTATGCTTCGCTTGCTCATAATTCACGCGAGTCGTGAGAACATATTTAGTTTCTGAACTTTGTTTTTCGTATGCTAATATTTATAAACTAACGAGAATGAGTGACCAAATAAAATTAAAATACACGGCCTTGCAAGGTAAAAAGCGTGTTTCTAAAGTCTAAAGATAATTATTTCGACCAAAGTTTGAACACTTAATGATCATCTACGAAGGGCTTAAACTGTGAATGTTGTTTTCACTTATCCGACTGTGCAACTTAAATTATTCAATTTTCAGTTATTTTCACACTGGAATAAAATTTTTAAGCAATGTACGGCGTTGAGACGATCTCAAAACAAAAGATATTTCGAAATTGTTAGACGAGATTTCACGAGTCTAAAAGCTAAGGCGAGTGGAATTTCATAAAATTTTGAAATACCGCAAGTGTATAGTACTTATGCAAAGTTAAAACTTATTTTTCTTGGTATCTTAATTTCTGAATTTCTTTGGAGTTCTTCAGTTTGAAAGTTTGAAAGTTTGGAAAGTTACCCGCCATGTTTTTGACTGGGGTGCAAAACAGCGTTGCTTTGGTTACTATAGCAACTGAAATACCACTATTCTTGGACATTGTTTAGGTAGTTGTATAAAAATGATCAATGAAAAAATGCGTTATATGTATTAACTTTATATATATATAGCGTGATAAATTTTCACATTTGAAGACAAACAGTTACGAAGTGGAGATATATACATATAATACAAGTATTTTATCGATAATCATATGCAGCAGGTCCTCGGCTTACGATGTCCTCGACCTACGGCGTTTAGTGGATACGTCGCCATCTCCCATTAATTTATCAAGAACGTCTTATTCTATCATTCCCAACACGGCGTTTGCGACTTTAAAATTAATGTCGCACGGGATATACTAAGCACTTAATGACTGGCCCTAAGGGAAACAAAACTCGCTATTTCCCAGGAGATCAGTCAATAAATGTTTAGTTATACCTCCCAATTCAAAATAGAAAAATAGAAAAATACACGGATGTCAACTTTCGACTTTATTGCAAAATGTTACAAATCCCCGTAATTTGCATATAAATTAAGTCACATTTCAAAAATGTTAATCTAAATCACAAATATTAAAAGTTCGTTGAAAACTTCGTTAGAAGATTCTGAGGTTTTGTCGCGTAGAAGCTGTTTAATTTCTTCTTCAGTTCTTGTTTGAAACCGTTTAGCTGCCATGACTGCGTAAAATTATTTGCTTGAAGCAGCTGGCATATAAATTTGCCGCTCTTTCAAAGGTGTATGGCCTGATCACACGCGAGTCGAAAGTTCAAGTTGTTGTTTCCCTAGGGAGTTAGTGAGTTTTGATCCATAACACGTTCTCCTCCAATCGGAAAACGTATTTGAGTTGGTAGGTATGACAATACTTTCTATTTTAAAGGTTGTGTTTTTATATCCTGGACTATGATGCAAGATATAGCCAGAAAAAGCTTCAAGTTATAACCAGTTCAAGAACACTGTTGACTTGAAATCAAATTTAAGACAGTTAATGACCTAGCCATATAACTTTTTCTAGTCAGGTTGGCTGCGCCTTCTCCCTTTACGACCGACCTGGGATCGATTCCCAGGCCCTGCACGTGGGCTGATATTTATCGATCTCAATCTGATTCCAAGGGTTTTTCTCCTGGACTTTCATGCAAAGATCTGAGCCGTCGAGAGATTAAATATTAGCCTCTGCCTAGGAAGAATGGGCAACTGACCACTTCTTCACAATATAAATATTTGCTTCTTTGTTTTTTCTATTTCTAAGACCTTTTGAAGGTCTAAAAAACTCAAAATTAAAAATCAGACTTCTCAAAGACGAGCGGGCGCCCTGTAATGTAAGTATAAGTACTGCATGTAAAGTTTTTGTGTCACAGCGCCGTAGGAAGGGAGTCGAGGACCTTCTGTACATTAAAAGTGTTTTATTCACAACATTTTAAGTTGAACTCTTACTTGTAGTATTGTTTCTGGGCCGACGACATGTCCACTCTTAAGATCTGTTCAACCTATATAGTTAATAAGTAATTAATTACTGAGCTCGTCTGTACAGTTTTACTTGCAGAAAACCCAAAGATTAAAACAAATCTTTGACAATTTGCAAGTTACATACTTCCCTTCCTAATTACCACGTCGAAAAGAAACTACCTAGTGGTTCCGAGAATACCAAATAAATATATATCTTGTAATTATATTCTAAAAAATGACACAAATTCTAAATAGGTCCATTTTTTGTAATTTGATAAGTAAAGATAGCATAGCCGCCCTCATTTGCCTTTCACTACATCCTCCTTTCATATGTTGCCAGAGCATTATTATTAATTTTAGCCCCACTCCAAATGCTATTTTCGGGACCTGTGATTTTCCTCCATTTATATAATCGAATTTTAAGAAAGCGATCCGATCCTCTCACTCATAGCAACTTTTCCTTTTTGATTATACGAATGGACAGAGCGGATAAATCTTACTTAAAAAGCTTTTAAAATTGAACAACTAAAGGTTGAAGTTCTAAGAATGGTCGAAAACAACAACCTGAGTGGCATCACCGCCCCAGTTTTAATTTCGTTTAAAAACGTCAAGAACCTTCCCGAAATTAAAAAGATCATTTTGATTGGCAGATATTTTGAAGAAATAGATTGTTGGTTCTAAATTGGTGAAAGAAAAAAAATATTGCCAGTTCCAAGAAAAGTTTTCAAGATTTGTTTTAAATAAGTTTAAAAACATTGTATCATATTTCGACAAGCAAAAGCGAATGGTAATGGTGATGGTGGCAATGGCCACCAGTTTCACTGATTTTGATATTTATGCAGAATTACTTGCATGTACAATGCGTGCCACTCGTATGGCCCTGAGAACAAGGGAGCAGCCTGACATTTTAGGCCTGAACAGTGATTTGTCAAATAAGCACTTAGGAACTGACGAGTGTTCTTGAAGAACAGAAAGAAAAAAAAAAACACTTTTTTCGCGTCCTAACAAATTCCTGCATGGTTTACTACTGTTACTGCAATACTAACTCATCACTGTATATAATTCGTGTAGTGTTAGTGGCTCGTCAGAGAAGCGCGTCTTAACGTTTAAAAACTTCAGTTACTAATTTTTACTCTGTAAACATTTTTAACCTTGAGTTGTCTAAATTACCAATTGAGCCAACTTGCCCACACTTCACTTCCATATTTCAAGACTTACTTTTGAGGGTAGCGATTTTTCAACATCCTTTTTAACTCTTCTCAGCAGAAACGGCTCGAGAACTTTATGTAGACTTGCAAAACCTTTGTCTTTCTCTTCGTCGGAGGAATGGATTTTCTCAAAATCTTCCCACGAATGAAATCTTCATACAAAAAAACAAAAAAAACAAAAAAACAAAACAGAACATTGACAACAGAATAAGTAAGAAAAAATAAATTAAAAATATACAACCAACGGAAGATAAATTTAAAAAGCGTTATAGCAAATGTTTGAGTCCGAAAGTTCCTATACTCTTTTTCCCTTATTCTTAAAGGAAAAGCTTTAGGAGTTTACAAGTTAAATTCTTGGCCAGACATCCTGGAATATTAACTTTGTGTAAGCTGAATCCTTTTCCTAGCCAAGTGGGTTAGTGGAGACGGTGCTCATCTGCAGTTTCCATAGTGTGTGCAAAAATCACTAGTTAACCCATTGGAGGTTAGCTCCTAACAGAAGCTGGTACATATTTACTGACGTCAGAAAGATGGCAAGCTGAGTTAGCTTTGGCAAAATTGCTCTAGGTCTCACAAATGTTCAAATCTCGGCAGAGCCAGGAATCGAATTCGATACCTTGTGGCTAGAAGGCGAGGATGCACTGATCATGCTGCCTCATTACTTACAACCTCTGGGAAAGTGTTGATGGCGTAAGTTCACACCGCAAAGCAAATCGTGGTGCTCTTCAAAATACTTTTTATAAACGCCAATTCTTTTTTATAACTACCATAAGTTTCTGTTTTTCAGATAACAGTTTTAACGTTTAAAAGACTGGCAAAAAATATCGCCACAATATAGTGGGGTCGATAGGTTGTAAATACACATTAACAGATTTGCTTCCCAGTATTTCGAAATTTTTAGAATACTAATTAACAATTAGAATACGAGCTTGCAATCTATCTCCCTACCCTAGTCATTCTATGGATTGGCGATAGAAATTGGGAAAGAGTATTCTAATTGTTTTAGTAGAAGTATCTGAAGAAGAAACAAAGAACAACGATATTTTTTAAAAAAAGTTATTAAAGTTATTCAAACAACCAATGATGATGATACATCAGCGACTATTCAGCCAGTGAAACTGTCAAACTGATACTTCAAGTTTATTTTTCTCTTTTTTTTATACCACATTTTTTTTGCTATTCTAATTTGCTCTGGGAATGTTTCTTGAATATGAGCATTTAATTCCTTTTCCGAAAAGTCTGAAAAACAGGAAAGGGACGCCATATTGCATTACTTATTTACATCCCGCAGACACTATCTATCACCTGATAGAAGGCGAGTACTGTAGCCAATCAGTTTGCAGTATTTGCGATAGATGACGACTAGATTTCTACTAATATCCGATAGAAGCTGCATATATAAACCCAAAGTTTCGTCACTTTTACAAACAAAAAGAAAACGTGAAATAGAATATACCTGTCTGGCATAATAAATTGTAACAATGACCACAATTCCTTCATTGAATTTTGCAGTGGCGTTCCCGTGATAAGTACTCTGTGGTTTGTGTGGAATTCCATCAGGGCCTGATACAGCTGTGATTCGCTGTTTTTGAGTCGATGTGCTTCGTCGACAATAAGCACTGCCCAGTTAATAGCTCCTAAAACAGCCTAGTTGATAGAAAAGCATGAAAAATATTGATAAAATTATCACTGCTCCTGCACTGCACCTACTCACCATATACTCCAGCTACTTCTGTAACTTGTAATGGGATATGCATAACTTTATGAGCAAACGCTTTTAAAAATGAAAATTCAAGAGAAAAGCACGTGGCATTAAAAATGTAATGTGGGGGGACCAAGGGTCAGCAAAGCCGGAAAACAGACGGAGTCCACACCAAGTTCACTCAGTAAGAATAGAGAACGAGATATAATGCGCATAAAATTAACTTTGAAAAAGGAAAGTTTCGATCAAGCTTAAATGCATTACTCGTTGATTTAGAAGTGGACTTTACAACATAATCTGCATGGCTTCCTGGATCTTAATTAAGGATTGCAATGTTTCTTGATCGATTATTTTGAAACCTTTGCAGGAAAGGTGAATATTAATCGCATACTCAAAACCTTTCATATTTCCTTTGACGTAAACAGCCATGGAGATGTTGGTGTACCAGGTTAATCTGATGACAAAAAAATACTTTCCGAGCCAAATTGAACCTAACCAAGTCTTTATCTTGGTATGTTATTCGTACTAACCTTGTCCCTGAGAACAATTTCATAGGTTGTGAGAAGAGCATTAAACTTCAGTTTGCTGCCAGACAAGTAAAATTCAAATTCTTTAATCTGCAAAAAAATGTAATGCGTGACGTAACTAAATAAGATCTAAATGATTATAAGTGGGATGTGGCTTGAAATATCCAATAAGAAGCACAGATTACAAAGGGGTGGTTGCTTTACTCGAGCGAACTTATGGTAATTCTAAAGTGTAAGACATGCTACTAACGTGGCAGTAGTGCCCCCCCCCCCCATCCTTTTTGTTGCAAGGATCTATTTATTTAACTTGTTATATTTCTCTGAAAACCCTTCAAGGCCAAAGGAGAAAATCCGTAAAAAGCCAAACCGTAGAAAATACGCCAAAGTCAAGCAGGAGGAAATCCGTCAAATCCAAACAGAAGAAAATCCGTCAAAGCCAAACGGTAGAAAATTCATCAAAGCCAATGGGGAAAATCCATCAAAGTAAACGGAGAAAATACGTCAAAGACAAAAATATGGAAAGCTGTCAATGTCAAAGGATAAAATCCGTCAAAGCCAAAAAGGGAAAACCGTCAAAGACGTGGAAAATAGTTTTAAAAAGCGTGATATATATCTGTTACGCCAGTCTTTCATCTGGAAGTAGCACACATACGCTATCTTTGCTTGAAAATGTTTTGTGATTTGTCTGCCAACAACGTAAAAAGCATACAGAAAACACATATGGCACAGAATTCATATATTAAAAGCGCCTTTTGCGGCCCAAAAATTTCAACTTTTTAGAAAACCTAGAAAAAAGAAATGGTAGTAGTTTTGGCTATTTAAACATATCGTCCGAGAAATGATGTACTGTTAATTTAATGGGAAAACAAAATCTTAAGAGTTATTTGGAAAATGAGTTTTTAGAAATTACCTCAATTTAAATTGATTAGGGTCCAGCACTTTTACTTGGCAAGTGAAAACACAGAAGAAAAGAAGTATCACTACATTTTCGTATCTTTCTTTACACTACATTTACATTAACTCTAATTCATATAATTATTTCCTGATCTTTTATATGGTAAACTATTTTTTGTTTTTATACAAAATTTAAAATTTTTTCATGTTATGCCTGAAAAGTCTTGTTACTCGTGGTACCACGAGTCAACGTTTGGGTTCCATTTCTTTTTCGTTTTTGTTTTTTCTTCATGTCGCGATTAGCGATTCGGTCCAGTGACTGCCATATTTGGGATTTGTCCCCGGTCCCACGCGTACCACGAGTAAAGGTTTAATGAGGCTCTTGTTTATGAATAGATGTTCGTTCGAGTACTCCCCTTTAAAGAATATTCACAAAATATACTTGAAGACACATAGGGAGGGTATATTCTTATGATGGCGGGGGTGATTAAATTTTAGGTATAGCAATGGGTGAGGGTATATTTTAGGGATAGCAATGGGTGAGGATGTATTTTAGGGATAGCAATGGGTGAGGATGTATTTCAGGGATAGCAATGGGTGAGGATGTATTTTAGGGATAGCAATGGGTGAGGATGTATTTTAGGGATAGCAGTAGGGGAAGATATGCGTCTTGTGAAAGAAATGTATTTTTTACCTTATTGCGACTTGTTTGATCGCCAAGATACACTATTACGTTCATATCGGGACCCCATGCATCAAACTCACGTTGCCAAGCAGCCATTGTTGATAGAGGCACAACAAGTAAAAAAGGCCCATATAAGGAATGTGTGTGGAACAAATATGATAAAAAGGAAATTGCTTGAATTGTCTTTCCTAGTCCCATTTCATCGGCTAGAATAACCGAGTCTTCTTTACACCAGCAACTAGCAAGCCAATTTAATCCGTCTAGCTGATAATCTCGCAAATGAAGATCGCCTCTGCCCAAATAAGAAGGTTGCCGTTTAAGAGCAACAAATTTTGGTCGTTGACGCAAGACTCTGCAGCTTCTAGATGGAACTTTATCAGAAGATCCTCGTTTTAAGTGAGCATCAATTAGTTTCTGAAAGAATCTTGATATCAGTGTGCCATCTTCCCAAGTGCATTCTGCATAAGGTAATCCTTTCCATTTGCACAAGTAGTCCACAGAGGTGACGATATTTCCCAGCTCATTGTAGTTTTTTGCATTAGTAAGAGCTGAAAAGAATAAATTACATTATTTAACTGGTAAGATTAGTGCAACATCTATTTTATGTTAGTTAGTTCTCCTAAAGTAATTTTATTGAGTTCTATAAACATTAAATAATAAAGAGCTACTTACATTTATGATCAGCCTACTATTCTTTGATTGTTAGATATTACATTCTCATGACCAAGTTCTATTCAGCATGAAACCTGTTACATTCTATTATTAGTGACCTTTTTCACTGGCTGTATTTGGGACAGGGGGGTTGAATTTTATTTAGTAAGGTTAGTTTTCCAATAGTTTGCACTTTCATGTGCTAGAAAAAAGGCCATTTTTGACTCAAGCCTTGTATTATTTAAATTTTGTTGTTTGATTAAAAGAGCTCTGGCTCGAGCATAGGCTACAATGGAATATCTGTGATTGCGAAAGCATTACACTTTGAGCCTTTGAACAATGTTAAAGTTCGGTTGTGTGAATCTGGGAACTACAAACAAGGTGTCAAGTGCTCCCAACATTTGACCTGACAAATGTTGAGAGCATATTCGGTGAAAGTGTCAGACCCATTTGACACTCACAACTGCTGACCCTTGGTTCCATGTCAGAACCTTCTGAAATGTCACAACTGATGACCCTTGGCAATGCAGCAGGTTGAACGCAAGGCCCACTTTTGGCAGTCAGATGTCTAACCACCAGCCAGTCCATTCAAAATTGTCAAAAAGTTAAGCAATTTTCTAATGTCATCTAGAAAAGAACTTTAGAAAAAGTACTCACATATAATCCTTTCAACTTGTCGGTACTCCTCATAAAGGTCAAAGTTCATTTGCCGTTGCACCATGAAATACTCCACATCCTCTGGTGCAGCATATCTTTGCCTGTAACAAAAAGTAGATCAAAGCTCACTGATACCACTTCATCTATTTACCAGTAAAATGAACTACTTTTTATATCACTTGGTTGTTCTGCTTTCAACCAAAAATCTTGCTTACCAAATTGCTATTTCCTGTTCTCTTTTCTGGAAATTCTCAAGTTTCTTCAACCCTTTCACTTTTTGATCCAGCAATGCCTGCTCAGACTCCCAGGTATTGTGCAGGTGAGACCAGCCCTTCCACTTGATCAGGTATTGTATCTCAGTTGTCTCTTTCTCTGGGTCTGGTTCACCCCTAGCAAGCAGCGAGGGAAATCATCAACATATAGCACAACAAGCAGGCTACAAGCCATGATTTACCTGTAGGTAGTCAGTGTTTCAAGCTTGTTTTATAGTAGCAATAGCTTTAAATACCTGGTCAAACCACTACTTTCTTCCAGACAAAACGTTAACTATAACAAGGCCTCTTAATAAAATTTTTCACAGTACCCCAGGCCTTGACTAGAAAATCTCAAAATTCAAAGAAATCCAGATTTTCCAGGTGCTGTTTGATTACTGCATATAACTTTTTAACATCTAAAGCACAGCATACAATATATTTCTAAAACACAACATACATATTGCTGCTGAAAATCACATTTAGTCAATACTAAATCGCACAATTTAAAAGTTACTATTTTTTAAACTTGAGAAAATAATAACGATTGTCATTTGTCGTAAAGATTGTTAATTGAAAGTGGTAAAGGATTGGGCATGTAGCTAGGAAGGAACAGTAACATCTTACCCATCAAGTGCTTGGATGGGGCATGGAGGGAAATTGGAGAGCAGGAAAACCAAGAGAGACATGGATGCACATAGCGAGCGGGGAGTTAAAGAATGTCACTGGACTTCCTTCAAATTGAGTAAAGAATGCAAGATCGGGCACACTGGAAGAAGCTGTTTGGTGTCGTATGGGACTACATGGCTCAATGCATCCAGTAGAAGTAAGTAGTAGATGTATTTTCTGAAAGTTTCTTCAGACAAGAATAATCCATGCAACACAAAAGGAACAACTAAATAATTAAACTAGTCCACTGATCATACAATATTATCTTTAACATAAACCTTTTCTGCATCTCTTCATATTCTGGGGCATAAACAGTTGTAACAGCACCACTTTCTCCTGGCCGCCCAAGGCGACTATACAAAATCTTCTCAATGCATTCTCTGTCGTCCTCCACATACTCCTGCCAATCTGCACCAGTACCTGGTTCAACCAAGTCATCTGAATCTGTCTCATCATCGCTTTCCTCCTTGTAACTAAATAAAATATAAACATGCAACTTTAATTTAACCAGAGAAAAAGTAAGACAAAAAAAAAAACAGAAACTGAAAGCAGATATATGCTGCTGCCACCATTCCAGTAGTGAGCCCCAAGGTAAATAAAAAATTCCGAATTGGAAATCGTTAAGCCCAAAGGGCAAAATAATTTTTTTTTAGTCAAAGCACAAAAAGGTGACAGAAACAACTTACTCGGACTAATTTTGCTGCAAACTACTTTCTACAGCTTTCCAATAAAGTACCAAAAAAATGAAAAAAAAAAATTCACTCCAAAATGTTCTATTGTGCTTAGAATCGAAGGATGTTAAAAATATTGATTTTTGCAGCTTAATGGAAACAATTAACCACATACTAACAAACAACTCTAAAAACCCCATTTTCGACTGTTATCAGCAAGAAGACTCAGTCATGGTCACTTTCTGTCTACAGAAAAAATCTTAATTAGATACTAATCTTTATAGCGTGTTTGGGTAAGTTTGCTGTCACACAAATACATGACCACATTTAAAGTTGTCAGGCCAAGAAAGCATTTTGTTCCGTTCCTAACAGCAGCATCTGGCTCTTTCTATTTTCTGATTTAGAATAACCCTTAATCACAAATCCACTACATAAACAACACTTACTTCAGTGTGCACTGTAAATGTGACACTTTTAACTAGTCTAGCTTCTAAATATCATGACTGTGTTTTTCTTCAAGTGTAGAATTGGGATAACACTGGATGAGGTCAGTCCAATATGCATCAACTCACCTTACATTAACAGCTGCCCTCCTCTGTGAGTTTCGTGCTCCAGTATCATCATCATCATCCTCATCATCATCATCATCATCCTCAATATCATCGCCACCATCATCTGACTCCTCACTTTCAAGGGTTTTTTTCTTAGGAATGACAGTTGGTCTGAATGATGGTTTTGAAAGCAGTGCTTTTTCTTTTGTACTTGAAATCTTGGCTTGTGAAGGAACAACTCTGGCATTTGCCCTTGGTAATGGACGAGGCCTGCTTCTAACTTCTGGTGTATATTCATCACTGCTGCCACTTGTACTTGTGCCAGTGTTTGCAGCTGGCCAATCATCGCTATCATACAAAGCAAAATAAATAATACGTAAGCCTTATATATAAGGAGCATTGCTTCAGCATTTTTAGTAGCACTTGCTAACTAAGATTAGAACTTTTTTTAAATTAAAAAAAGACCTTTAACAGTGGTGAGTTTTCCAGCTTCCAGCTTTGAATTAAGCCATGGACTTTTAGTAAAATGAGTATCAACAAACAGTGAGCTATACTCGCAATGTTTTAGTTTACTATTCAGAGGACTTAAGTATTGTTATCTGCTTAATACTGCAAAAACTATATTATGCAGTGCTTCCACTAAGACAATAGACTTGAAAAATTAATTCACAAAAAATAGACATTTTTAATTCCAAAAAAATGGAAACATTAAATGATACTTGTTAAGAGTTTGGGTCCATTTACCCAAAAAAAATTAAATAACAATAATAAAAAAATGCTCAATCAGAATAAAGTTATATAATTTTTATAGGCTTTGCCATTTTTTAGTGAGTCCACCATCCTTATGATCTGGCAGTCTCTTGCTCTCACTTCTCCCTTCCATAACATTTGCCAATAGATCAACATGCCTTAAGGTGTGGCCTAGTCATCTCTTCTGCCGATTTTTAACGATGCCAATCTCTTTTCATAACTCTCCCACCCAAATGAGTACCTCCATGTGGGAAACCTTTTCCGCCAATGAGATGCTGAGCAACTTTACAGCTGCAACCACATCTCGCAGCTCTCTAACCTTCCAGAACTGATATGGATGGAATTAAGTGAAGGTTGCAGCCAATGACTGGCATGTAGCACGAGGAGATTGTTCTTGTCACCATTCAACATTAGCTTGTTTGTTAACATGCATTTGTTCACATCATGAATGCACATCTCAATTCGAGACCTGGAAATGCAAGGCTCACCACTAGCTTGCAGTCTAAATGACAAGTAAATTTGACTGTCATCAGCATAGAAGTGGAGGTCTATGCCATGGTTTCTGATGACATCTGCAACAGGTGAGGTGTACATGGAGTATAAGATCAGGCCTAACTCTGAGCCTAGTGGGATGCCACAGGTGAGTTTGCGATTTGATGATTTCTCATCACATATCTTAACAAATTCGCTTGATTGGATAAATGATTTTATCCAGGATAGGGTCTTGCCAGATATTCTGCAGCGATAGTAGGGTGTGATGATCAATTAGGTCGTGGGCCGCTGATAGGTCCAATAACACAAGTAGAGCCACTCATTATCATCAATGGCTCAAAGGATATCATTATGCATACGCATCAGAGCTGTTTCTGTGCTATGTTCCTTTTTATTCGCCGACTGAAAGGTTTCGTGAAGATCAGCGTTGTCAAGATGGCAATTCAGCTGTGACACTACAACCTTCTCAGTTACCATAGAGATGAAACTTAGGATCGAGATTGGTCTAAAGTTTTTGTATACTTCATGGTTAAGCAATTCCTTCTCGAGTGTTCACTATGGATCTGAAAGCCATGAAAATGCCATGAAAATACTGTGAAAAACCCCTGAAAATATTTTCAGGGCCATGAAAACAGAGATCTTATTTTTCAAGATATTTTTCAGGGCCATTGCTATGAAATTCTTGTTGGTTAAATTTCATGGGCCATGAAAATGTAAAAACCCCATGAAACTGCTTTTTCTTGGGTCTTGATAAATTTCTTAACCCATAAAAATTAACTTTCATGGGGCATGAAATTTTATTAAACTGCAAATCTTTCAATTTCATGGCCCATGAAAATGAAGCTGTTAATTTTGGCACAAAAATTCGTGGACTGAAAATTTTCATGGGCCATGAATTTGCCATGAAATGCTGTCTGACAAACTTCATGGGTTCAAAAATCAAATAAACTGGTTTTCATGGGCCATGAGAAATTCGCCAACCCATGAAATTGTTTTTATAGGGTTTCATGGGCCATTAAATCATTGGGTTCTATGAATTTCATGGGCCATGAAACCAATTTTTTCACGGGATCGAATTTTAGTGCTTTTTCATGATATTTTTCAGGGCCATGAAATTGCTGTGAAATTCCTGTTGGTTAAATTTCATGGGTCATAAAAGTATAACAAACCCAAGACACTATTTTTTCATGGGTCTTGAAAATTTTTTAAACCCATGAAAATAACGCTGTCATTCCTGACACAAAATTCATGGACTATGAAAATTTTTATGATCCATAAATCTGCCATGAAATGCTGTCCGACAAATTTTATGGGTTCAAAAACCAAATAAAGTTTGAATAGTCAAACTGGTTAGTTTACTTTTCAGTTTATTTTAAGAACATCATTTTCTCTTGAGTAACAAAACTAATTAGTTTTGCTGAAACAGTCTAGACAGTTGTCTCCTTTGTGGTAAAAAGCAGACGATATCTACAAGCTATGAGTTGTTACGTTTTGTAACATAAACGTTGGCAATGGAGCAAAATTCACGGCAATAAGTTGAATAATGCAAATCGATTTCTGAAAATCTTTATAATACAAAATACATAAAAAATTTATATCAATCGGTTGGTTGTTGTGGCCCTTAGGACTACTAAACTGTACTTCTGTACTTAGTCTTGGTTGCCAACCAAGATTGCAGTTGTCCCTAACGACCGTATAAGTTGAGCCCTGAATATTGCTTGTACTTCCGTTACTTTTGCCCAGTCTTCAACCCTTTGTTTCCTCGAAAGCGACCACAAACAATTCAAACATTGAAACTTTTTTATTCATTTTCAACTCACATATTTTGAGTTCCACAACAAACCTCCGTCCGCTGACCATTGTTAGAAGCCGTCCATCTCGTCGCTCATGATCGTTCAAAATTTGGGAAAATATGATATCGAATTACGCATTCCAAATTTGAATATTGGCGCTGGTGACATTTTTCTTCTTGTTTTATAAAATGGCAATGTTTTATCCGTTTGATTCAACTTGCTTCAAAACATCTGAACTTTTAGGCGCTATAGTATGTCAATAGTGCAGAGGGCAATAAGGATGGACGAAAATGCCGTTAGTACAGTTTCGGAAAATGCCGGATTAGTGGAAAGAGACGTCTTTAGAATTGCAGATTTGGCCCAAAAGAAAACTGCAGATTTACAGCGCCACGGTTCTCAAAATATTTAGTAAGTGTATTTTTGTCTTCAAACTGCATTTCATGTTCATTTTAAACGTTTTACCTCAATTCAACTTCCGTATTTAACTTCAAGTTTAAGGCTAAGTTTCATTTAAACTTTGATCTTTTAATGGCACCAATATTTCAATTTTGAACTCTGACCACCATGGTTTTGACTAACAATTATTTAATATTGTCTTCAAAATCGCCTTTTAAAACAGACCAAAACTAAAGAGAAAGATTATGAAGGGGGAATAATGTGTGAAATTAAACCAAATGATTCAGATCTAGAAGCTGGCTTTCTGACACTGCAGCCTGTGACGATGGTATTAAGTTTTTTAGAACTTAAGCAAAAACTCTTGTAAGATTCTGAATACAATATGACTCCGGATTGAAAAGTAAAGTAAGAAAATACCCCTAACTCACCCAAAACTTTGTTTTGTCAGGGTTTAATCAAAAAACAAAGCAAACACTTGAATCTGCATGATTCAAAAGTTCTTGTGTATTATTTGGTCGCTTCTGGCTTGTGTAATTGCAAATTGGCCATAATTATAACTAGTGGCTGTATATGGAACCCTTCATTTCCATTAAAAGCTGAACAATACATCCATGCTTTAAAATATTGATTGTGTAAGTTAAATAAAAATTGTACTCTCTGCAGTGTACATGGAATAATTAGATATTATCTCTGTTTCAGTTATTTACCCTGAACTGAAAATAAAAAAAGTTTCCAAAAAGTAAATAAGGCATGCAATTTTTTTGTTAAGAAGCATGTTGCAGGGCAAACACTTTTGCAACCTTGTAAGACAACAATAACAAATTTTTATTTATAAATTAAAAAATAATTCAGATATATTTTAGAAAAGAAAAATGTAGAAATTAGTATCAACAACAATGAGCAGGATAAGGGTGTTGGGAAGTCTGAAAATTGTTATAATAATATTTTAGTTTTTTGTTTTTGAAAAAATAAAAAATTGATGCAGTGGCTTTTGAGCTATGACGGCACTTACAAGAAACCAGGAATGTATTTTATTTGGCCTAATGGAACAAGACAAGTGGTATATTCTTACTTTACTACTTGACAAAGTTCTAGAATTCCCTCATCTACCTTGCTTAGAAAATTTTTGCACTACACATGTAAAAATTGTAATATTTCACTATACTAAATAGTTCTGGATAATTACTCTGTAATACTGTTTTCAAGTACTCTTCTTTTCTCTATTTTTGCTATATTATTTACATTTTTTAAAATTTTTTGCAGACTTATGAATATCCATGTTCTTGAACAGCAAGATGAATTGAAGGGTATAATTTATTAATTTCATAATCATACACTATACACTGCCTAATATGGACTAGAGATCTTCGAATGTTTATACTTTTTTGCAGTTATTTCATCTTAGAATATGGCATACAGAATATCATGTAACTGTTTTATAATTAATATTTAGACTTAAATTGCTGATTAACATTTGAATGCGCCACCAAATTAGCTATTATCAAATAAGTTGTAGATTTTCAGAACAAAATGATGTAAACAATCAAAAACAAATAAAACAACAAAAAACATTTCCAGGTCAATTAAAAATGTGAAACATCCATGAATCTAAATGGAAGTACAGTATTTTTAAGGGTTATTAATTAGAGGAAAACCACGGCCCGGGTTTTCATGGCCCTGAATATAGGAACACCATGAAAACCCCAATGAATTTACCATCAATCTCTCATTTTTTATTAATGGAATTTTCATGGTTATGTAAAAGTGTGTTAATTTTCATGGGTTCTTAAATATTTCATATTCAGGGGAAAACCATGGGTTTTTCATGACCCTGGAAAAAGGCAGTACCATGAAAACCCCCATGAATTTACCATCAATTTCTCATTTTTAATTAATGGCATTTTCATGGTCATGAAAAAGTGTGTTAATTTTCATGGGTCCTTCAATATTTCATATTCAGGAAGAAATCATGGGATTTTCATGGTGTATTTCAAACTGTGAGCTTTTTCATGGCCCTTAAATATTCCATATTCAGGGTTTTTTTTTTCATGGGTTTCAGATCCATAGTGATTGGTTCCATAACGGCTTCTTTGAAGTTAGTAGGCACAGTACTTAGCGTTGTCAAAGGATAGGTTAACAGTGTCAGCAATAACAGATAGTAAGTCATTAAAGCAGTGTTTCATCAAAGGGCCAGGGATCGGATCTAGAATGGAGGACTTTGAGGACATACCTTTCACAAGTGATGAGAGCTCATTAACAGATGTTGGGGAGAACTCACTAAGCTCATGACATATGCTATTGACATTAACATCTGAAGAAGAAGAGACCGTGATTGCTTGAAGACTGATATCTATGAGTTGTAATTTTTCAATGAAATAGTCAGCAAACTTTTTTGCAAGTTTACAATCACTGCTATGCGATAGTAGTTTATCTAGCTAGCTGCTTTGAGATTTAACTTTCTCCCGAAAGATGAGAATAGTAGACAGGAGCAAATTCTCAGTAGAAGGCTCTGCAAATAAGTGTGGGTTCTGTTACAGTCTTGCACATCCAACCATGGCTACCCCGCATAAATTTTGTACAAGTTTTTGACAGGTTTCTGACAAGTTTGATGGCTGATTTCCAAAGAGCCAATCACATCGCCCGAAAATAGGCCAAGGTCAGGAGGGCAGAAGAAAGTTTTTATTATGCAATTCATCAAACTTGTCAAAAATCTGTCAAAAACTTGTACGAAACTTATGTGGATAGTGGCTACAGTTAGGCTCACCAGACTGCAACATGTAAATAAAGTGTCTGTTGACGATTAAAATTTTTGTAAAGATTTAAAACTCCATCTTCAGTACTTTGCTTAGTAGGGCCAGTATTCTTAGAAATATCAGTCCATAATATTGTTACCTCAAGTGGTGGATCATGACCAGGACTGACCAGGGAAACCAACTGCTGTGCATGAATGGACTTCAAATATTGGAAATGGCTTCATATATTGTTATTAAAATAACAAATAACCTACAAATACAATTATAACTTACATATTTGATAAAAAAGAATTTAATGATTCTTACCTTGATGAAACTCTTTGTGATCTCTTCTTCACCTTTGCACAACTTAGTTTCTTGGTCTTTTTTGGTAACTTTATCACCTCATCATCGCTTTCTGAGCCCTGTAAATTAAAAACAATTACATTTTAACTTATCACAATAATTTATATACTCTCAAAGACACGATCAGTTACTCCAGCTGGTTACAATACAACCCTGATCATAGCTAATGCCCGCTAGTACATTTTTTAATACTTGGTTCTAAAGGGCCCACATTTATTTAGTAACAATGCCATTACTCTTAATCTACCACAGCTGACAACTGAATGGGCATTATCATTAACCTCAGCCTGGATAAATTTAGGAACAAATTTCATGTAGTGATTGCAAGGTCCATAAAAGGGCAACAGTGAGAAACCATGGCCTTTTTCGGGTCTGGGTTGATTCTTTCAACAGAGAATATAAAAGACAAAGAGAATGCAAAAGTTTAGTTTTGTCATTAATTTGACATCTCAATTCTTGTTTTAAGGCATAAATGATTTTGCTTAGATAAAACCAAAACAGATTAAACAATGCAAACATTACCTCAATTCCTATATTATATCTCTCTGGCTCTTTTCTTTGCCGGCCTGATCTACGAATGCCATACACATCAGGGTTCTCTTCCCAAAAATTCTGAAACAGAATACATTTTATTAGTTGTTTACTGCCAAGATCTTCACCCAGTTTTTACTTTCATTTTTCTTTTCAACAACTAAAATCACTGATCATCACTCATCATTTTTTTGAATAAGTGTATATGTGTACTGCAGTTACTAGACAACATTATGCTAGTCGATGACCGACCCTAGGAGTGGGAAACTAGGGACGTTAAACAAAGATGATGATGAATACTCTTTGTTGTAAATATTGAGTGTATAATTGCCATTAACAAACAAGTAACATACACAGCAAAAGGAGCAAACCCAACAACCTTACACCTTTGCTTTAGTTTGTGAGCTAAGAAGATTTCACCTTCTTGAGATGGTAGTAAATACACAGAATAAATTTATTGTTTTAAAATGTGGTATTGATAGAATATTGCTGACCATAAGTGATTCAGTACAACATCTCCCTGAAGTTTGTTTCCATGAAAAAAAAAATAGAATACTCAATGCTCCAAGTTCTGTTATTTAAATACTGTTGAAAACAAACCACTCAGACATATCTAAATCATAAAATCAACAAATGTTCACACTGTCAATGAGCATTTGATCTCAGTTACAAGCAAACACTGTTCATGAAATTGAGACTTGCTCAATCAGTCATCAAGGTGAATTCACTGCACATTCTAACCTACACAGTGGGGTTCTCCCCTGGATAGCATAATCTGCTGATTCCAGCATGTTTGGTGGTAGCTGTGGCTTGGGATCAGGAGGACTGGCAGGTTGGGTAGCTGACCTTGTGGTTTCTGCTTGGACTGAGTTCTGGATGGGTGTTTGAGTTGGTGGAATCCTACAAAACATTGTCAACATGGAGTCTCCAAACTTGTTTGTTGCACTTGGTGAGATATGGTGATCAACATCAAGGACACTGTAACCAATTGCCATCTTATGAAGTTTGGCAGGCATATTGTGGTGCTTCTTCATCTTTCCCTGCTGATTCAGCAAATGGCGAGCAAGGTCAGGCTTAGCGAGGGTCAACTTCATCCTAGCCTCTCGGTTGAGAAATAACTTACACTGTAAAGCACTTGTAGTGGCATGAGGAGTGCTCTTGTAAATAGGTAGAAAGTTCAACACAGTTGCAAAGAGTGCAAAGAGTGTTCAAGATCGGAAGCTTAGGTCTCCATTGCCCACTTGAAGGTTTAAACAAAAATCTTAGCAAGCCCAATGGAAGCTAGATGGTAGGGTGAGCCTAGAGTACACTGTACTCCATTCTGCTTCAGAAATTTGCCATATTCTTCTGACTGAAAAGGTGAGCCATGCATTGCCACTTACCACCTGCTAAGGTAGCTAGGCAGTAGCATGCAAACACTTGTGGCCATTTCGAATAGCAGTTGATGATGATAAGAAAATGGTTGCCACAATAGGTTGCAAAGTCTATCTGAACTTGTTCCCAAGGGGTTGTGGGTCTTATCCATGGTGCTAAAGGTGCAACTGTTGGAGATTTCTTTGTCTTCAAACACTGACAGTGCACACTGACAAGTGAGGCAATCTATGTCGTTGTTGCTACCAGGCCAGCAGGCATGTTGAGTACCAGCCATGGCATTCATTCACATGCTGATACTGCTGCTGGATATTAACTCTTTCATGATTTACCACACTTAATCTTAGGTAGGAGGGCCAGTGTTCACAGTAAATTGATTTAAATGCCTGTT
>JAOBBB020055095.1:0-14414 GCA_025331005.2 Zoanthus gigantus
TCAAATAATAAACTGTTCTCTTGTCTTTTAGTTACGAACTATTTTCAAAGTAGAAAAATAGTGTCAGTGTTTGCTCTTTATAATGCTCCCAGTGGAAGAGACAGACCACACAACATCGGATCACCACCTTACTCTTTACGACAGATGTGCATGGGTTCTTTTTTTTTAGACTAGCGCTTTACCAACTAGACTAACCAGATCAGACTGGTCATAATACTCCGTTGCCAAATTAACAATTATTCTTAGAAGTCGTGGTGAATAGTGGCAGCCATGAGTCACCGAGACTGAAGAGAATAATTGTATTAGTATATACTAACGAGGCGACATCAATAAAAACTCCACAATGTTTAAGAATTTTGAATACGTTTTGCACCCGCCAAAAGCAGCGACTCGTTTTCATGCTACGATTCATGCTTGTATATTTATGCAAAAAACGTCAAATCACTTACAGTTCACACAAAGAATCTCAACCTAAAGGGAGTATTTAAAAAGTTCCTTGTCAGAATAAACGTTTCTTACTTTGTAATTAGAAATAACCGGAAAAAAAGTTAATAACTGCTAAAGTATTCATCATATTGATCTGGCAATGAGATCAAAGACAAAATTCAGTTGAAATGAAAGTTGAAAGAAGAGTTTAAAAAAGTGCTGCAATAGCGGGATTTAGATTTAATTTTCTTGAATAGAAACTTGTTGAAACCGAATGGCACTTGAAGATAATTGTCTTCTACGTTAGTTTTAAATTCCTTCTGTTGTGAAAGCCAGTCTGAAAAGAGTAAAACAAGTGCTTTAAAACTGTTAACATTATAAATACAGACAAAAAATTCGCAACGCATTCAAAATTTGAACTCACTCAAATTACCTGGAAAAACACGCAGTCCGTATTTTGTTGCTTTCTTGGTATTTTCTGGAATTGTATTTATTTGTATTTGCAAAATTTCAGCCTTCGTGACGATTGCAGAATGAGAATTTTCCGCCGCCATTTCGACACAAAGATTATCCCAAGTGTATAGTGCTCATTATATTTAAATTGCAAACCAATCAAATTACGCCATCTAAGGAGGTTCCCGAGTAATATGTTCTAATCTTCCATATACCATGATCCCCAACTTAACCATGAAAATAAAACTCATTCAATAAGCTTTTAATCAGATGATGGTTGTTATAAAAAATATACAAGATTATAATCAAATTAATTTAGAGACAATTCAAATAAACCTCGCTATAATACAATTTTTTGTTTTCATTTTACAAAACAAGATTTGTTTGGAAAGATATTTGCATAATACTGGAGGATGAGATAGTTGTGTAATGGGGATTATGGTTGTGCGAGGGTAATCGAAAAAGAAAAGGGCTTCCTTTGAAAGTTATCCTATTCGTTAAACAAACCCATTTGGCTCAAATGTAAAAGTTTTTACTTACTGATTCTTACGCATAGTATTTGACAACTTTTGATTTTGCGAGCAATATTAACATGTTACTTAGATTATGTTAAGATAAAATGCTAATTGCTGTACAAGTCTGTTGGCCCATATGAGCCGGTGGATTTTCTGGTCTCTTTATCCGTTGGTGTTCGACTTTGAGTCTTGCTGCCTCAATAATCCATCACTGGTATACTGGTATAAAGCGTCTTGCTCAAGAGCACAACTCGGTGCATGGTCTGGCTGGGTTCGAACACGACCCTAGATTGGAAACAAGCGTTGTAAAGTTACATGCTCAAGAACACAAATCAGTTGCCTGGCTGACTTCGTATTCACGATCGACTCTAAAAGCGTGAAGGGCAAAGCGTCCTGCCCAAGAACATAAGTCGGTGCATCTTCTGGCTGGGTTCGAAATTATGACCATTGATTGGAAACAAGCAGAGTAAATTTTCTGCTCAAGAACACAAATCAGTTGTTTGGTTGACTTCGTAGTCACGACGCTAAAACCAGGAAGGGTAAAGCGTCATGCTCAAAAGCACAATTCAGTGGTCTGGCTTGTTTCAAACCTAGGACCCGGCTTAGTTAGAAACAAATGGGTTAAAGTTTCCTGCTTAATAACACAAATCAGTTGTGTGGCTGACTTCTTCAATTACGACGCTAAAACGGGAATGGCAATGCGTCCTGCTCAAAAACACAATTCAGTGGTCTGGCTGGCTTCAAACTTACGATCTGGTATAGATTAGAAACAAATGGGTCGAAGTTTCCTGCTCAATAACACAAATTAGTTGTCCGGCTGACTTCTTACTTAAGACGCTAAAACGGGAATGGCAATGCGTCCTGCTCAAAAACACAATTCAGTGGTCTGGCTGGGCTCAAACATATGACCCGGTAAACAAGTGGATTAAAGTTTCCTGCTCTAACGTGGAAGGGTAAAACCGTTCTTCCCAAGAACACAACTTAGTGTTCTGGCTGGGTTCAAACTTGCGGCGCTAGATTAGAAAGAGATGGGGGTAGAGTTTCTTGCTTAAGAACCCAAATCAGTTGTCTAGCTAACTTCGAATTCATAACGTTAAAACCAGGAAGGGTAAAGCGTCTTGCCCAAGAGCATAAACCATTTTTCTTGCTAGGGCTCAAATTCGTGATTCTAGGGACACCCTTTCGGACAAAGTTTCAGTGACAATATAAGTTTAATATACAAATAGGTTTTAGCAGTCGAAAGGTATGATAGGACTTGCAACTGGAAAGAACGGCCACGTAGTGCAGCTGGTGTGGCAGGTAAAGTCAAACGGACGAAATGTAGTTGGCGACTGATACAAGATTTCTTGCTTTCTCAACCTTGCTCGGCGATTGGAAAACCATACCTGAAGAAAATGAAATGCGTAAATTGGATGCAATCAGTTGTTCGCATTCAACGTATCTCTGACAAAAGGTTAACGCTCGGAAAGTTAGTTCTTTAAACTACTAAGTACAAAAAAAAAACAAAAAAAAACCTACTAAGTAACACTCTAACTAAAAGCACTTACACGGATCTGTTTCCAAAATTATCAAAAAATCATGAGGATGCTACATCAATGTATCTTTCTTCAACGGCGGGAACGATTGTCGCAAAACCAAGACTTCTTCACACTTTTGCTACCCTAAATCCCTTATCTGCAGTTCGCATTTGGTTATTCTTCAGTTCACAGCTCATTGTAAGCCATTTTTACCGACTATTTTTCGCCCGCCGCCATCTTGATATGACGTGTGTTGATTATAGTGCCAGTCTCCACTCTTGGCACGTTCAATAGCGATGAACCACTGCAACCAAAACAAGGTTACGATTTGAAATGGTGGCGCGCGGGTAATGTGCTATACATAAAGAATAATCAAATGCGAGCTTTCGAATTGGACTCAAGGATTCGAAATGGCGGCGCGCGGGTAATTTTAAGTTTTAAAAGAAAAAAATTTGCATGGGATATGCTATACATAAAGAATAATCAAATGCGAGCTTTTAAATTGGACTCAAGGTAAAATTTGATATTTTAGATTCGTATTTTCATACGGGGGAGGATCCGGGTTTTATCATTATTTCTAGGGTTGGAACGTTTGTGTACCAATTACCGGAATATCAACCCAACACAAACCAAGCTAGTTAAGCTTGAAGCACTTGAAAACGATCAACCTAAAGTGTAAAATAATGGAAAGCTATGTTTTATGAGAACAAGTCAAATTTAAATGGGAAATGAGAATATATTTAGAATATTCTTTATTGTTGCACCCATTAATTAAAAAACTGGATTTACATTTTTGTTTCAATGAATGAATAACAGGGTACCAACTTCCAAAAATAACTTTAAAGCTAAAAATACTTGGAAGTTGGTTTACAAGTTAATTATTAATTTATATTACAATTTGGGTCGGGGTAAGTTTTTGCAATAAATAATGTAAAATAGAGTAAACACACAAAAATACACATATACACACAAAAAAAACTGTTTGAGTAAAAAAAGCTGATCGTTTTTCTCGTTCTACAGTTTTAAATGTTCTTGTAGTTATAGCAATTCAAAACTAGTTACACAGAAACCTATAATTGCCTAAAGTATGCGAACCACTTTCTACTTACTTGACAAACTGCTGTAGTTGGAACTTGCTGAGCGGGTTATCTTCGTATTTGTCATGAAGGTCTACAAGGCTCACCCTTCCACATTTATGTAATGGCAGTTGAAGAAGCAAACCAGATTCGGGCAATTTTTTGATTATCCTTCCAACCACGCAGAGCCCCTTTGCAATCTTACAGTCCGGTTTCACTACAAGAGATACGATGAATTTATCAACACGATTGGTACTACTCACTGGATGTGGAATTCAACTGTGGAATTCAACTTTTCCAGGACTTTCCAGGACCTTTTGCAAGCAAATCAGGGCCTTCTCTATCAAGTAAAACTTGAATACTTTACACATTTTATAAAAATAAGTTCAATAATATCCACATACTATACTAGAAGTAGCTATCGTTAAGTGCCAACAAGAGAGACAAAAAATTCATAATTCGACAAAAATTGTAAATACGAATTTCAAATACTTTATTTTTCTCATTAGAAGTGTGAAGAATCCAGTTTGATAAACCATTGAGCAACAAACTAATCCTCTTTCTGGTGCTTTACCGATTTTTTTAGATGACTTGTTAGCCGAAAGATTACAAGCTAATAGAGATTAAAGTTACACGAACGCCGGCTGACTGAGTGACGTACTTAATGCTGTCGTGCTTGGCATGATCGACGATTGAGATTATATTGAGTCTAGATTGTTTTTTTAGTTGCTTTCCTTTTTAGCGCAAAAATAAAATTTTCAGTTCTTAACGTGTTAACTGTGTTACATGCCGACCGACTTAGTGGTTTGCTGACCGATATTTGAGCTTGCTAGCTCGATACGGAAAGGGCTGTTTCGCAAAGAGCACTTTACAGAAGTAAACGCACATAGAAATATTACAATTTTAAAAAACAAAAAAGTCAAATATAATCAGAAAAAAGTTCGCTGCCACGAAATCGCGAACGACAAGGACGATAACATAATCTAACACGTCGTACTATTGGCTCTCAAAAGCAAAACAACTCGCCGTAGGATTGGTTCACATTAAAAAAAAAAGAACGTGTGCTACGACTGGCTCATTGGCAATTAACAAGCTTTACTATATAGCTATTCGGCTTTACTGAGTTGGCTTCAACTAAACAATAAAAAACAACCAATGACAGATTAGAAGAGTTGCTTCTGGACAAAAATCAAGCCTTCTAGCATCCCACTTTTGTTTTAGAAGTATGTGAGATTAACAACCTTTCAACAAAAGTGTATTTTTATTATTTGTAGAAGTTATGAAAAGAACTTTTTGCCAATTCCAGGATTTTCAAGAACCATAACCAAAATTCAAGGACTTTCAATCGCCTGGAAACTTTTATCCACACTTCCAGGATTTTTCAGGATTTTCAAGGACTGTGGCAACCCTGATCAATGCAAACACCGACTATGGGGAAGTTGGTTCAAAGTCAACGAGGAGCAAGAAAGGAGTAATTTGCATATATCTTTTACATCCGCTTCGGTATTTGATGAGTTCTGCTAAAAATGACACTTTCTTGTCGAGCCGATCTTCCTAATTTTCGAAGCTCAACGAGAAACCTAAAGTCTAGAAATATTTTGATAGTTTTTTCAACCACACTGAGCCTATCAAGTTTGCACTTGGGTAAATAAAAGACTAAAAACGGACAAAAAAAATGACCTTCCCGTGTAGAGGTGATAGACCTACCTGTCAAAGAAAGATCAAGGGCACCACGAGATGTATCATTTCCAATTACAACACTTTTGTACGCTGAACCAGGAGTGAAATGGGAGGTAACTTCCTTAAGGACCTGTGTGGAAAAGGTCGAATTCAATTTACATTTTCACAAAAATAAAAAGAGCTATTAAGGTTTTCTTCCACTTAAATTGTTCTGTGTAAGCTATGTAAGCCGTACCTTGACATCTGTTGATAGATGAAGAAAATAGATTTTTCCGTACACAGAACTACTGACAAGAGTCTGCACGCAGAAATCAGTTATCTGTGGTAGAAGAGAGAAATAGATAAGGTTGAAGTTAAACGTTAAAAACCAACTGAAACTTCTGTTAACGTTGAAAAACACATTTCAAAATGAATTAAACAAATTTGACTTTTTTTTGTTTAAAGTGTACTAGACGATGTTAGAAGCAACCGCGTTAAGAGACCAAAAGGAGACAGCAATACTAATCAATGAAAAGGCAGACTACAAAGAATATTCTAGGCGCGCAAGAACCCTGGGTAGACTTTTGCACTCACAATTGTGACCAGGATCCCTTGCGTTCCATGTCACTGACGTCATCCGGGTGCACAATGGTCGTCCTTTATATTGTGCTGCTCAAGGAGAGAATGGTTGGTATTTTACGGTTTAATTTCTTCGAATTTAGGTCAATAGATACCAAGGATGAAATGTACCGTGCAAAATAATTCAAGAGTTCAAAACAACAACTGACTATACAGCAGTAACAATCACACCGTATCGGTAGGCTAGTAACGAAATTCTGAATATTTAACGAGACACTTCGTCAGAGAAATGAAGTATACTTAGAGAAATATACTTAGAGAAATGAAGGCCTAAAGCTCGAAATTTCATCTTTGTACTTTCTCTATGGCGATTTTCAAACTTTCCAACCTTCACAAACAGTTTTACAAATAGATAAGTTTTACACCGTAGTCAAAAAAAAAAGAAAAAGAAAAAAAAAGACAACCAAAAGCACAAAACTAAGAGGGTTCCAATATAAACTTTTACATAGAAGATTTGCAACTAACACTTTTCTTTTTACAATCTTGAAGTTAGGGGAAGACGACACATGCACTTTGTGTAAGAAACATCTCGAAGATTTCAGCCACCTTTTCTGGACTTGTGAAAAAACAACCGACTTTTGGAAAAAACTAAAACTCTGGTTAATCAGCTGTAAAGCTGTAACAGAGGACTATGACCAAAACATAGCAACAATTTTAGGTTTGAGGCCAGATAAACCAAAATTTAAAAAACAGATAAATTTTTGTCTGCTGAATGCAAGATACTATATATGGTCCTGCAGAACTGCAGACAATCAACCTTCTTTTGAACAATTTTTGCACCAACATAAAACACTTTATAGTCTAGAGTTTAATGAAGCCAAAAATCTCCAAACTGAAAAAAACCCTATTTATCTTTACTTCTGGCCAAATAACAAATAATTTATTTGATTTATTCACATCGCTGTCTCCTCTGCCCTCAGACAAATCTAGCACCAAACAACTAGAATCTATACTAAGATTCATTATCCCCTTATGTAGCATTGTCTTGACACACGAATTTAATTTGTAATAATTTTTTCCTTTCTTTTTGGTTGCCATATTTATTAAAACTGTACAATGCCTTTGTTTTAAAAAAAAAAAAAAAAATTACTAGAAGAATTACAAACTTATGCAACGTTTACCAAACCTTGACGATGTCAGATACAAGCGAGCAGATAAACATGTTGTCCAACTTGACGTCCTTGTTTTCCAGAATATCCTGGAATTGCAACCTTGATTAGAATTGTAGACTTGCAACTGGTTGAAAAAATTTGTTTAAAATATTTCTATCCAGCTATATACAGGTTGAAACGGTACCATAGAATAATTTAAACCAATGTAGTTTCATTCTCTAAAATCCTGGGTAGAGCCGGGTTCCGTTTTTTCTGACTCTTTCCAACATCGTACGGCGTAGCGTCAAACAAATCTAATAACAATAGTAAAAGCACAATGCTTGTGTGATGTAGCTATAAAGTTGAACTCAAGTATAGATAGCACAAACTTGCTAGTAGCTAACTTGAAGCAACTATTCTTGGCACTATAGCCATGCTGGTAGCGGGCTTTACCCCTTCAAACTACCATAAAAAAATAAAGAGCCATGCAGCTGATTGTTAGCAGCCACAGATAGCTGTTTCGGCTTTTTTATGCCTCATCAGCATGGCAGGCTCAGGTTCCCAAAAAGAACATAAGGAATGGCGTTACTTAAAATCTAAAAGCAGATTATTGTTGATCAAACAACCAAATAAAAACATTCCAATCGTACGAATAACAAATACTTATTTAGGGGTAAGATAGTGTCATTATGGCATGATGCCTTACACAGATCATGAAAGCTTTCAATTTGCTGCCAAATGCTATATAGTTCAAACGACACGTCCAAGGGAAATCTAATGAAATGAGCCCTCCGACTTTCAAAAGAGAAAGAAACTACTTTTGGATGATTTTATTTTTTTGATCATCTAAACTTAATTTCAAATCAGTGCTACTATGCTAATCCTAGTGCGAGAAAACTACATCAGATTTATTCGCCAGATAACTTTGAAAAACAGACGTGGAAGCCAGGACATTTTGTTTCCACGAAGATATTCAGGTAAAAACATCTCGGAGAAAGTGGAGCTTCAACTGACACGAATTAAGAAAGATCAGTTGACGCATCAGCAAAAAACGATTTTTTGGATCTCTGAAAGGAAATAAAATAAAAAAGGCCAAAAATCACTTGGAGAAGGACAGTGGAGGAGAAATTGTGTAGCAACGGATTGTCTTGAACAATGGCTCAATAAAAAGTACATAATCGAAAGGTTTGGAGTTCTATCGTGGCACGCAAAAAATTGATGATGATCATCATTATCCAACTGGATATCCTATTAAGGACTATAGTGAATAAGACACAACATAAAAAATGTTTCATCAGTACGCAATGTTTTTACCTGGAGACTGCCTTTAGAACAGTATTGAGTCACAATGAAGATATTTGGCGGTTCAACGCATGCGCCAATGAAAGGGTTGATGTTGTCATGCCTCATATCACGCATCTGAAAAAAAAGACAAAAACATAGTAAAGTAGTTACTGTATGAAATAGCTGGTAAGAAAAATCATCTTAGGAAATAATAGATACTTTGAAACCTTTCTAACCTGCTTTAGCTCAAGCAACGCCGCCCTTGTAAGATCCACGCTCTTTCTATCAAGAGTTTTCATGGCAACCATATTTCCCTAAGGTTTTGAATACAATATAGTCTTTAGAAAGTTTCGTTCTATTTGCAACGACAAGAACTACAAGTTAATAAGTATGCTATGTTTGCTAGGATTTTACCCGGCGATAGGAATATGTTTAGGTAATTTCCGGTCTCAAAATCTTACCCAGTGACCTCTGTGACACCGGTGCAGCGTTCCTACCAACCGACCTATGAAGTCACGGCTATTTAGTTTAGGCAATTTAAGATGGTCTATCGATGCAATTTTAAGATGTATAACGATTATTGTGATATATTTAAAATAACAAATATATCAGATAAATTAATACGTTCTACACTAATGAACGCTTCGGCTGCTTACTCTGTACACTCCTAAGAAGGTGTTCCTCCAGGTGTCTTGCTCATAATCATCAAGCAACGGCTCTAACAAAGCGTTCTCTTTCTGAAACACGAACAGAAAACACAAGGTACCTCAAAATTTAACTATTACAAGGAATTTAGCCAGCCCTTACTTAGATTTGTTTTTTATCAACTGTAAGATCCGTTTTGCACATATATTAAAGGACTTCTAACTATTCCAAAAACTATAAAAAATTGTTCTTTTTTATAAAGGCTAAAAGACAAAGAGAGCATATTTGCAAATTTCGGTTTGTTTGTAGACTATAAAAACGAGAATTTGTAATGCGTTAAAAAAGTTCAACATAAAAAGTGCAGTAACATTTGAAGCTAACAAAGATCGACGTCTTTGAATCTTTTATATTTCGTGAATTACAAGTAAAAAAGAGAGTAAGTTAGCAGACAAGTTTAAAGTAAGATCAGTTTCGAGATCAGTGTTTTAGCAACTGGACGCTACATCAGCATTTTTAATTGGTGAATTAAATTTCTAATTTGCTATCGGGAACATCTTGTTTTGTTTTTGTATAATTTCCCTGCTCATTATCTGTTGCCTGAATAGAAAAATGATAAAACATTTGTCTCCAGTTGCAATTACTTACAACTCCACAGCTTGTGTTGGAAGTCGTTGAGTTGCGTCTCTCCCCAAAGCAGATTTCATTGTAATCGATTTTCCATAAAAGACTTTTCAATTCTTTTTCCAGTCGATATTGCCTAGCAAATTGGATAATTAAAAAAGGGTTAATTCAAAAAAGTATTTGTTACCAAAGGCTAAAGTTGGGGACCCGGAAGGCAAATATATTTTTTATTGTGTGACAACTACTGGTTCAACCATTTAGATGTCATGATTTCAAAATGTCGGAGGGCTCATACGATTTCTTCAACCAAATTGTTTAAAAAAAGACAAAGTATTCCACTTCGATAACATTACTGGCAACATATACTTTTGTCGCAGCGATTAGCGTAGAAAGTCCCATGTGTGTCCCGGCATAACTGCTCTTAGGTCGAAGAGTAATGGGTATTTTAATTAAAAAGTGGCTATAGCTACCCACAATACATCTGTCAAACTAAACATTTTTTAAGTTAAAGTTGAGTTGTTAATCAAAAACTGTCGGAATCGCTATGGTTTAAATTCCAAGGATGATTTTTTTAAGAATGATACTTTAAACATTTTTCCGAAAGTATAGCATACAAATAAATCGCCAAGCAAGTAAATGCCAGTATGTATAAGCTAATACGTTCTATATAATATTCTAGGACTTTACCACACGAAAAGTTTTGACTAGCATATAATTTCTCATGCTCTCATATGACCACATACTTCGTGTAAGCCAATATGTGGCGTTTTATGAAACTAGAACACAAACCTGTATATATTGAGTAAAAGTATAAGTGAAAGCAAGGCGAGAGCTCCTGAAACTCCAGCTATTATCTTGGTTTTTACATCTAAAAAGCAAAGCAAATACTTGATCAACCGGAGACTGGACATGGGTGATAGAGAGTCAATACTGTGTTCATAGCAGCATAAATATCTCGTATTCAAAATCAGCAAATCCAATCAATGAATAACTAAACTGCCTAATACGTATTTATTAAAAACTTCATGTTATTTCACATCTAAACAAACATTTCAGCTTGGTGATACTTGCCACAATCAATATTCATATAAAGTCATAGGACAACCTATTGTTATGTTTAATTCATTATTGGTGGTTTGAGATTAGCTTTCTTTTACTGATATTTTTGAAGTTCGTAAATGTTTGTTAACACAACATGAATTGAACTTTTCAAATTGATGCGTGAGATTGCAATTGAGTGGCCGACTTGAACTTTGTAAAAGTAATAAACAATGTAAAAATAAACCAAGCTGGTTTAGCTTCAATATTATTAATTATCAAATCAATTCTAAAAGAAATAAATCTAGTTGCAGTAACAAAACGTAAGATGGCAAACGAAACAGAGGATAAGAACTGTAGAGAGAAGCAGAGAGATAACAACTGGGTTCCAGCTCACGGACAAACGCAAAATTCGGTGGCAGAGCAGGTACAGAATGGAGAGACTTGTTCAGATTCACTTTATTATGATGATGGTGATGATAATGCAATGATGGTAAAAACAAGAAAACAAAGTTACCGTGTTCCTGTTTTGGCGGACACTTCTCTCCATAAAACCCACACTCGGGTTCATCTTTTGGTGGACCAGTTCTGCCGTTCGGCCACCGAATGGAGCGATGAGAATAAGGAACAAACACTTGTTCTCCTTCATTGGTTTCATTGTTCCGAACTATACGGAATTCACCAACTGATAGCATTTCGTATGTCTTGTTATCTGTAAAAACCAATTGAAATCGCAGAAAACTTACACAGAAAGAAATAATTATTTACTGACGTGGTTTTAAAAAACATAAGCAATTCCTAGAGAAAAGATAAAGGAGGTAAAAATCTGTTCTACAAGAAAGCAAATTTGCTACTTAACTTAAAGCTGACACATCTTTCAATGTGGCCAATATTTTTTTTCATATTTTTTCTTGCCTTTTTTCCCCAAAACAAATACAATCATTGGAGTTGCGTAATCTTTAATACAATCGAACTTGTTACTATGTGTCTGAATCAAGACGCCACACTCAGATTATACTTAGTTTTAACGTTAGATTCTTATTAACACAACAATCTTAACCTGTGGCTGCTGCAAGGTAAACAATTTAGCACTTACATTAACATAAACTAATAAGCAACCTTCGTTCACAGTAAAAAAATCCGCATACGCGATTGGTCAAAATCGATAACTTAAAAAATCGATACCTCTTCGTGCATTATTTAAATTTTTCGTTCATTGTGTTGACAGGGCGAGCGTGTAGTAGTTAACCAACCATTCACATTATTTACACCTGCAGGTTTGAATATTAATTTTTACTGAAATATTGCTAACTCAGTCACTTACCTTTCAGTTGCAAATCAACAAGAGTAAGGTTTAGTTCTGCGTTGGCTGATTTATCAAAGTGAATCTGGTAACCCATAATACCTGCAAACCAATAGGATCTTGATCAAATTTGTATGATAATGAGGTCAAAAAATGTAGAACTAGTAGCTCAGCTTTGCTTTCACTTTCAACACTGGTTTTAAAAATTGATTTGTTAATTTATTGCAACTAACCTAAGACGTAGAAGAATTCGAATTATGTTAACTTTGGACTCTATATTGTTTTCTTGTATCGCTAACTTAATTGTTGCTATCAAGGCAAACTACGACACTCGCTGCTTTTTTATCAGGTCCGTTAGTTTTTGGTCAATATGACAGCTAAAAACGTAAAGTCCTCGTCACCTTTTTAATTATAAAAAGGTTTTTGAAAATTGAAGACACTTTATCTCATTCCGAAGGGAAAGCAATTTGCTCAAATTCGTACTCTAGGCAGGTTTTATAGGTAATCTAAAACCGATTGGTGTAGTAAGAATTTGAAAGGAAATATGAAGGCGAAATGTGCCACTTTGGCTAATGATAAGTTGCTCATAATATTCTGTTACAGTCAGTATCTATTGCTTGCAAGCGCGATTAAGAAATAAATAACTGTTCCTCTCGTTTCCGATTATATTGTGCTGACTCGGACAGCACAATAAAATAAAAGCGTAAAGGAACAACTCAAGGCTGACATTGCTGCAGTGTAAAGCGATGACGTTAGCATTCGTTGGAGGTAGTTCAGTGCAACTTTAAAATCTCTAAAGTACGCTTTCTTCCTAGGAACTCAACAACGCGTTTCACAAGTTTTTTTAAAATGTATTCAACAATTACGTGAAAAAAAAGTATTTCTCTCTGCTGAACAGATGGTTTGACTAACTCTGGGTGGTAAGTAGAGTAGAAAGGTGACGTTTCTGGAGCGCTAACCTTTTGTGACAAATTAATCCAACGCTCAATTACTTAAACAATTCACTACGTCTCGATACGTTCTTATTTTATTAACGGTGATAATTTTAAAAACATCACAAATTAGAGTTGATTAAATTACCGACGGACTTTAATATAGTTAAATTAAAAAGGCCATTCAAAACGGATTTCTTACTGTTGTATTGAATATCTTTTAGCTTGTTAACCACGGCTGTTCCTGTTACTTGTTGTTTCATAGCAATTGTCTTGTTCAGGGCGATTGCATACTGATAAACAGCGTCGTAGAGATACGCACCAAATATAGGAGGCTGCAGAAACACCAAAAGAATGCGTGATTCAAATGGAGCGGCAACTACCGTGGCTAAGGAATGGAACCAAGAAACCCCTAACGGGGTTATGTTCCTAATTACCTAGTTGCAAATAATTAGCTTGAAAACAAAATTATAACTCAACTGAATTTGAACACGCGATCTTTGCAAAACCTGTGCAGTGTCCATCAGGGCCAGCTGAGGCTCAAAACAACGAAGATTTTGAAGTTAGATGCGGTACACAGTCTAGCAGATAACTGATTTCTGCACGTTTCGCTTCGAATGTTGTTCATTGTTCTTTATGCTATGAACGGGTTGCAAGTAGATAATTTGCATAGAGCATAAATGAGTGGAATTCAATTCATTACTTACTTCCGTCTCAAACGAACTAATGCGCGGTACATTTACTTGACCGCGAGATGAACGATATCGGTGAATCGAGCAACGATGCTTCGTCGCTCGGCGAATTACCAAAAGCTGCTGGTCAATCTCTTAATCGATATACTAGTAATAATTAGAAATTAGGGGTGTGCGTTCGATGGGGTGGAATTGCAACCCAGCGAAATATCTCATCTGTACTGCGAATGTTTCAAAAAGAACTCTGCCACTGCCTGATTTTACAATGCAAGATCGACTGCAAAAATTCCACGTGGTTAAAATAACCGAATTCGCTGGGGGTCGAAGCGATAAACGACATGCATCGAGCATCGAGTCCGACATGAAACGCAACGTTTCTTTCCTACAAAATACGTCACTGCACAACTTTTTGATGTTTTGATATTTCTGTGCAATAGCTTTTAAAGCAAATCAACAAACTTTCACTCACCTCCAAAAAACAACCACACCGACGACGTAGAAAAACGAAGCTGATCGATATTAG